>JAHZNC010004493.1:0-15617 GCA_027744095.1 Zhuqinia jingwanae | reverse complement strand
GAAAATAAGCATGCAAATATGCACGAAAATATGCGGGCTAATTTGCAAATATTCTTGATGAAAACCATTCTGGGAGCATAAATTAATAATATTGTTCATGAAATAGCCAAAGTAAACTTGAATTCACAATTTAAACGTACTTATAACTAAATCGGGTTAATTGAGACTACTATTTAGATAATTTTGTCCATGTTATATTCACAGTGACTAATTAAATTCATTTGTAAGTTTCCCAGTGTAGCGCCTTCCCTCAAATTCGTTCGCTTTGTCAAAAGTGATTTTGTATGCTAAAGCCACGTTTGACCTTTACTGATGTTTAAAGACAGTATTAAAAAACTGCATATGTTGCAGGATTCCTTCAGTTTAGGTAAATAATAAAATTATCCCTCAAAACGAAAGATACTTTAAGCATCGTAAATTATCACTTCTAACCCCGTGATTTCAACCTTTGTAAATGTCGCCTAACACATAAAAAATGAAATAAGTGTATTCAAAACTCATTTCAGTATACTATTTTCACAGGGAATGCATCAAATTCAATTGAATATTTGGGTGTACTTAAATTTTAATTGCGACCATGCATGCGTACCCCCCAAAACTTAAATATGCATGCATATGCGATATGCACGAAATTGCCAAAATATGCAAGCACAAGTTGAGCTCAGGCAACTCCTTTTTCAGTCAGCATCAAGTAGCCTGAGTTCACGTCTAAGTAACCTGAGTTCGGGCCACAAAATGGCTGCCAAAAAATAATCTTATATTTTTAAACGCTGATTTTACTATAGTACGTTGTACATAATATTTCACATATGGCAAGGTTTTTTTCTTTCCATGTACAAATAGTACATCACAGATGCTCTCATTCGTATCAGTGCATAATTAAATGTTTGTAACAAAAAAGATACAAACTTAGCGTAATAATGTTGCAAACAAGGAGCAAAACATGTGAATTTTTTTAATTGGATTGTTATCCATGCGTTGCTTTATCTGTGCCATATCTGCAAGTAAAAAATCGTATATAAGGGAATGCCAAGTACTATTACCAGCCTGCCATGCATATAGCTCTGGCTGGTTTCTAGTAAAAACTTCAAACCTCATTATCTCTGAAGTTCCACGATAGATTTTAAAAGAATACGAGCAAAAGTTTCTAAATTATATTTACTTCATATATCAACAATAAAAAAGTTGTTACACCTTAACAGAATTGGTTACTCGTTAATTACAGCCATTTCCCTGCTTAATTAACTAATTTGTCTATTTGGCAGCCATTTTGTGACCGGAAATCGGGTTACTTAGACCTGAACTCAAGTCTTGATGCTGACTGTTTTTACGCAATTCGTCGGCATCCAAAAGCTTGGAATGAAGACTTACCGTAAGACAAATGCAAATGCATACGTACCTCGGCTCTAGTCATAAGCAATATGTATGTGTTAAATGCATATTATTTTCTTTTACAACTACGTATACTTTGTCGTCAATGTGGACTCCACATTAACATTATATATCCGATATTTAAGTTTTTATTGATAGTGATAAGATATAATTTTTATTACATTTGATAATTAGTAACTTTTGATTTTTTGACTAGGTCTTCTGCCCTTTGACCCTTCACGGGACACGAGAGTGATGCTCTCTCGCTGATGACTGGTAACAGCCAGCACAATGTGCATACGCTGCACAATGTGGACTAAGCATAGTCGAAACTTCACATAATAATACTTTGACATAATACTTTATACATCACCAAAAATATATGATGAAATATATTTTTCAAGAAAACGTGTGAAAAATATTGCTAAATATATAATTGCTTTTGCTAGATGAGAGCATGAAAAACTATGCATTTAAAAAATGATTCGGTAGCAAAAGCGAAGGGTAGCCGAAGGCCCGGTAGCCAAAGGCCCGGTAGCAAAAGCGAAGGGTAGCCAAAGGCCCGGTAGCAAAAGCGAAGGGTAGCCATAGGCCCGGTAGCGAAAGCGAAGGGAAGCGACAGGCCGGGTAACCAAACGCGGGTAGCCCAAGTCCTAGATTCATTTTAATATACCTAGTTTCTGTCTAATCTACATATTTTAGAATGCTGTTTTTATTGGTGAAATATGTGTGCATTTTTTGATCATGTCCAACATTTATTCCAAACTTGGATTGAATACAAAGCATATTTTTTAGCACTGTCGTTTATTTTATGTTGTTACACATTGGAACTAGTTAGATTGATAACATTATTGTGAACAAGAGACGAGTTCGCAGTAAATTTGATTTAATAATTTATAATAACCGAAAATAGTTACATGATAGTAGTTTACGTTTAAAAATAGGATACAATAACAAACTTGAGAAACAACACATTTTTTTTAAACTAAATAAAGTTGGTTAACAGACAGATTGTCTTTTTAAAATCTCTGCATAACAGCAGAATCCTCTGATAGGGGAAACAGATCACCTGCCCCGTATCTCCTTTGATATTTAGAAAGTAGTTTGGTTGAAACCTTTTTGATGGCATATAAAACATTGACTGCAATCAAAACAGCAAGAAGAAGAAGCAGAGTCAAACTCACGGGATTGTTCCAGTTGTCATGGTGACGGTAACCGTAATTTGAGGAGGATAGACCTCCATCATAAACACCACTGCAATTTGGAGAAACAGGTGAGGGTGCTAACGGGTTTGAGGGCGGACAGAATCCTGCGTCATTCCCAGGATCGTACCAAACTTCCCCCGAAAAGGTGGGAACAAGGCTACATTTATTGGCATGCATTGTAGGGGACCAAAAGCACGTGTAGGCTAGGCATTCAAAACAGTCCACGATATCAATGCAATCCTTTGTGTAGTTCTGCACAGGGATTATTTGAGTATTATTTTTAGCTGTAATGTAAAAAAAATACGCATAAAGATATTTAAATGGGTAAACGCATGCATAACAAAATAACTTAAGCTATTCATGTGCCAAGTTTAAATATTTTTTTAATATCTTGGTAAAAACATGTGGTTGGTCACTTACTTATCATCACCATTGTGCCACCTGATAAAAAATCAGTCCTTTTCTGTGGCTTAATTAAATATCCTTTTCCCTTGACGTCAACTTTTTATCTGTGGAGATCCAACTAAAAAATAAGTATGAAAATTGTTGCATTAGTTCTCAATAAATTGACCCCAAAAAAGTTACTGAAGAACGACAGAAAAAAAGTTTTTGCTGTTTAGAAAGCAGAAATGCTTTTTGTTATATTTTATATTACTTAAAACAATTTATTCTACAAATAATTATAATAAAATGGAGATTTTGAAAGGTGAACAGACTAAAATCCCGAGTTACCCCAGGAAACTTGGTACACACATGCTAGACTGACAAACTAAGAGTTTCCCGTTGAGGGTGCATATAACATCATGCAAATACACGACAAACGAGCTAAATGAGTGACTAGAATGAGAATTCCTTTTCCCAAAGAAAGTAGGGAAGATTATTTTAAATAAATATTTTTAAAGAATTTTTGAAAAAAAGGTTTTTGATTTTATTTAATTTCAAAAATTACAATTGAACTTTTTTTAAAACTTTTCAGACGGACTCTAAACTATTTTGTGTTTGCTGCTCAATAAGGTTAGTCACCAGGATCTCTTCTACTTCCGCTTTTTGTTTCTCTTTCCCCCTAAACAGTGTTAGAAAGACTAAAGATAACACTACTCCGACGAAGAATGAAACGACAATGGCTACCCCGAAACTCATTGAGCTTGTTGAGCTGCAGGGCTGGCACTCCTGTTGCAGTATTGGTAGTTCGGGACATTCTGGATGGTCCAGTCCAGGAAAAAGCCATCTTCCTTCTAGCGGAATAGTGGAACAAGTTCCATTTTGATAGAAGCAAGTGGCTGCCAGGCATGCTAAGCAGTCCACAATATCGTTACACATTCCAGCGTTGAGTATATAGCATTTAATTGTCTCTTATACTTGCGTGAGAACACATACGTCATGAAAAATATGAAATACATATGAATATGGGTGAATACGTGGCAATAAATCATAAAAGTTAACCACTTTTCACCAAACACAAGATCTGAAATCAATTCCCATGCGCGGGAATCGGAAAGTTTCAACCCCACAGTACCTATCTTGTCTTTTAACAGTAAAAATCCACCCTGGGACAACTCCTCCCAAAAAACTCCCCAGGTGGATAATCGCTCCCTAGGGTAATTCCTCCTCAATATAAATTCTACCCGGGGGACTAGTTCCCAGGTAATATTTCAACATGTAATATCATTTAACATATCCGGTAACAATTAATATCCGGTTGATATCCATTCAACCATGGTGGGAAACCATTTTGACCTTCCAAAAAGTAGGTGGATGGTGGATATTAATTTAGACGAACTCTGTCATGAGCTGTAGTGCCATGCTTACGAGAGGGGGATGCTCTAATATTTTACTTGGGAAAAACTCATTGCACCAACCAAGTTTCGAACACTGAGTGTCAAGTATTTTTCTTAACATTGCTAATTAATAAATATTCCATAATACCGTGCAAATAAAACTGGTATATATTGTGCAAGACCGCGATAAAGCTTTGTGATTTGTAAGCATTTACAATCCTGTACTTGTACAAAATATTTATTTTCTCAACGGATAAAACCCTTAACTGATCAGTCTAGCATGTGTGTACCAAGTTTAAAATGGCAACTCAGAATTTAATTTTTTTTTAGTCCGTCCACTTTAAAGATATATGTCCTAATAAATGTTTTTGTAATATAAATATTAATTTAGATGTACCCCGACTTTTGTTTAGCTACCATCAACAACAAAAAAAAACAGTTTAAAAATTAAAATTTAATAAGCATATATAATTAGTGCAATATAGTTATTTATTATACATACCTTATTAAATATTTTTTAATAGTTTCAAACGATTTCCTTCTCCCTTCCAACTTTGATAAAACAAATTCTTCTTGATCCTCCTTAGCTCCTTAGCTGCAAAGGAAAATATATATTTTTCTCCTTTGGCACGAATAAAACAACAATATTTTATTATAACGAAGATAAATGATGATGGTATGGAAATTGATTAACATCAATTAATGAGATTGTAAACTTGCTCTGCACTATGACTGTGCAGCTTAGTGAAATGACATCTTATCAACAATCTTGATTTTTATATATATATTTTTTTTCTACATGAATTACAACTTTCTGGAGCCAAGGAGCTCTGTCTTGGTTGAGCAAAGCTGATAAACTGAAATGACCAAAAGATAGACTCGAGATGAATGGGATATCATGCAGGATCACGTATGGAATTAATTTGTGTGTGTGTATACATAAATAACTATATTATATTTTTACTGGAACAAGTTGGTGGGATAGGAATTTCCAAGTAGAATTAAATTTGTTTGGCTGTTTGAATACTACTGTGTTGATTCTCAGTGCAACCAGTCCAGTCGTGGATATGATGGTTGGGGAAGTTCATGTTTTATGTGCTTACAATTCAGCAGACATTGAAATCTTATTGTTTCTCCAGCTAAACCTGGTGGCCTCATTAAAGTTGAAAAAATATTCATATTTTTTTGTGATAACATTAGTTGGGAACATTTTTAGGCGTTTTTTAGAAGAATTTCTGTTAATGCATGCTCAGATGCAGAATTTTGATGCAAAAGCAGCAGACGAGTTCTTTTGATATTGTTTCCCAGATTGATTACCGATATCCAAAAGGTAAAAATAAGCCAAAAAATAAATCGCATCATCATGTTTTGGCTTACTCACTTTTTTCGTACACAAAATCAAAATCGTCAATTTTCTAATTATATTGCTAGTATTAAATTTTTAATTCTACAAATTTTTATTATGCTAATCACTTTGAAGTCCATCCATCTTAAGTTGACCAAAATCATTGAATCATTTATTTTTTATTTGTGTTTTCCAACCATTTCATACATTCGTCTTTCCTTTTTATGCTCATTTCATATCACAGAAACCAGTGGAATTTATGCTCTGTTCTTCTATCACACAAGCAACAAGCATGCAGACAACAGAAAAACCTGATAAGGTCAGCGCTAATCTCCCGTACTACCATACCAAGTGGACTACAGAGAAGAAAATCTTGGAAGATTACCAGATTCCCTACAAATTTGTGTACTTTGGGATACATTTTGAATACTTTTTAGTGGCGGCATATTATTTATATGCCATATTAACATAGGAATATTATGATAACCTGCCATAAATATAATGTAATCTTTATAACAACGCGGATGAATATGATGATGTTATTCTTTAACCAAAAACTAGTTTCACGTATCTTGACTTTAAAAAAAATATTTCTTGTTGTACTGGTCCACGGTCTGTTTTGGTATATTGATTTTTTTAGCAACTGTATAATTGCATCTTTGTGATGCAGATGCAATTTATGCATGGTCAAGTTATTTGGCACATAATGTCATACTTGACCTGCACAAGACATGAATGCATTTTTGCATGCAAATTATCAAAATTTACTACTTTCATTTTATCAAAAAAAATGTCATGGAAGACAAGCAAGTTGGGTTGTACTTTTTTATATTTATTAATTATTATTTTTGCACATTGTGTAATTAGCTTATCAAGCAGCCAAAAAAAAGTCTTATGTTTTATCCAGTCGAATGATAATAACGATGATGATAAGTGTGTTGACGGGGAGAAAATGTAACTCGTCGCGTGGTTCTGCATGATGAACCTGAAGATGATCTGACTGAGTTGCAATTATTATAGTTGGTGGGTCCTTCTAGTCATATTTCGGATTTTGTGACAACAATCAGAATTTGAGCAACCGCCGAGCCAGCATAGTTTCCTCTGTGATACACGTCCATTCTCAGTTCCAGCTCCACATCCTGTGGACCCACAATTGATTTTGCGAGAGCAATCACAGCAGATGATTGGGAAGGTCGACGAAGGAGAAAGTAGGGTCGGGTTGCGGGGGGAATCCCAATGGGTGCCCGAGCACTTTTCAGAGTCAGATCAAAATGTTTCACAGAGCCGGGCCAATTGGGACCCCGCATGGTGAACAGGTCAATGTAGCCATTGGAATTGGCAACGGATATTTCGGATTCAAAACTGATAAAGCTTTTGGATATGGTCAGGGGATCACGGTTGCTTGTGCCGTTGTTGTTTTGGTTATGGTTAGGATTCGTCATTTTGCACCTGCTAAAAAATATAAAAGGAAAAAAAGAAAAATGATTTTTTCACATGCATTTGAGGAGATAGACTCTTTTATATTTCATTTTCAGTTTTTTTTACTGTGTGTGAGATCCGTCAACTGAATAGCCGTGAGGACATTCTATTCGGTGACACCGGAAACCCCCTCGAGTATTTAAACAGAATTCATCTTGACGACAATTGTTCCCTGTTTGACATTCATCAATGTCTATAAAATACAAATAATAATCAAATGTGAAATGTACTTTTTTTAAGAGATAATTTAGTGGGAGATGAATATATAAAAAGTGTAACTTTTATTACCTCTGCAAATACGGCCGTCACTTCCCATTTGAAATCCATCCGGACACTCACAACGGTAAGAGCCATATGTATTCACACAACGACCAACACACAAAACACCTTCCTTGTTTTGCTCGCACTCATTAACATCCTGGCATGATCTGTTAATTAAAATAAATCCCACGCAAAAAAATTAAAAGCATAGTTCACATATAAGCCACAATGCCATAATTAATCGTTGAAACGGAATGAAATAAATGGATAATTTAAACTCGTATTTTTTTACCGCTTATCTTCACCAAGCACATAGCCAGGACCACAAGTACACTCATAAGATCCCCACAAATTAACGCACTTTTGTTCACACAGACCGGAAATGGATAGGCATTCATTAATATCTTTAAAAAAATTCAACAATTAAACTTAGGTAAAAATCATGTATGTATTAGTAAACCAAGCCTTTATAAAGATTGATCTTTTTATAAAAAGTAAACTTTTTACCTGAGCAAGTCCTATTATCAGATTCCAGCTCCCAACCCTCCTTACAAATACATCTAAAGGATCCGATCGTGTTATAACAATCGGCATTACTGCCACAAGCATGGGATCCATACTTTGTACACTCATCCACATCTTCACAATGCCCTTGTGCTGTTATCGTATGACCCGGAGGACACTGACAAATGTAGCCCCCTCCTCTGTTCAAGCAAATCTGATTGGGTTTGCAGGAATGTGTACTTCTCGCACATTCATCAATGTCCACACAGCGCGTCCCAACATCATCCGGCTCAAATCCGGCAGGACATACCGTTTTGGAAATACACTGGTAACCACCCTGGGAATTGATGCAACGTTGGCTGCTGGAACAGAGACCTCTTCCCGTGATCAATGCTTGCGCACACTCGTCAACATCTGCAAATTATAACCATTTTATTCATTTTTAGAGCCAGTCTAAATTATATAACCGTTTTTTGTGACAAAAAATTATCTTTACCAATGCATTCCCCACGTGGATTAAACTGAAATCCAGTCCCGCACGTTGTTCGACATTCCCCCGTCGGTGCAAGAGACAAACCAGAAGGGCATTGGTGAACCACTTTTTCACACCGGAAGCTTCCCAGCGTATTTTTGCATTGGTACTCAGGTCCAAGTCTGTGGCAGTCATGATTGCCAAAAAAGCACTCATCATCATCATCACACTGCCCTGTCTGGGAGTTGAGGGTGTAGCCTGTCCCACATCCGGTGATGCGTATGCATGAATAAGAACCAGGAGAATTGTCACAACGTTGACTGGCCAAACATGAATGTTGACCTGTTTGGCATTCGTTAATATCTGTCACAAAGAAGGAAAAGAAAAAATACAAAAATTAATAACTATTATTGATCAGTAATTTTCGTTTCCAGTTATTATTTTAACCTTGACAGGACTGCGTAACAGGATCTCTGTAATAACCCTGTTTACAGCGACAAAAGAAGCTGCCAATTGTATTGGAACAAATTTGTGTGCTATCACAAGAATTTGGATACTCTCTGCACTCGTCAATGTCCTCACAAGCAGGTTGATCATCATTTCCGGGTCGTGCCAATCGATAAGAAGCCCGAAATCCTCCAGGACAGTCAGTTGTGCTGGAAGGGGGTATGGGCGTTGTGTTGGGCTGTCTCGAAAGTCTCAGCTCATTTGTGTCACTATTGGAGTAGCTCGAAGAAGAAGAAGGGGAATAGCCATTCACATCATTGTTGTTGATTTGACCTGTCCTTCTACTAAACCCCGAGTCAGGAATTGTGTTGTCCAAAATGTCATTTTCATCCGAGTCAGAATCAGTATTGCCTGTGGCGTCACCATAAAATGGTGTGGTTCCCGTTGGAGTGCCGCCACTACTAGAGTCGGAAGTTTCTCCATTTACTTCACACCGGTAGCCACCCACTTCATTTATACATGTTTCTGTTGCTGCACAGGTGTGAAGGCCCGTGGTACATTCATCCCGATCTATAAAAAATCATTTTCATCATTTTTTTATCATCACTTTAATTACTACATAACTGGTGACATTCCACAAAATATATTTAAATAAACACGGTCCTTAATTACCTTGACAGAGAAACGTGTAATTTTTATTTGTCTCATAGCCAGGTGGACAGTCATTATCCTGATTTTTATCAAGTTGATGACATTGATAGCTTCCTGCCACATTTACACAGGATTCTACCTCAACTCTGCAGTCATGTGTTCCTTCCGCGCACTCGTTTATATCTACAAAAAGTAATTGATTATCATAAACATAATTGCATAATTTTTTTACCCCTTGAAACATAAATTATTATTGAAAGATAAGTTTTTTTACCCAGACAATTTCTTAGACGAATATCATACCGGAACCCTTCTCTACATTTTACATCACATTCATAAGCACCTGCTGTGTTACGACACGTTTCTACGGAGCGATCGCAGCTGTCCAGACGTTCCGTACATTCGTTGACATCTGCAAAAAAAATATTACGAAAAAACGAATAATTATTTTTTTTTAAAGACGACTTCAAAATATTTTTTGTTGTTGTTCAAAAGACTAATTTTTATAATAAAAAAATATTACCTTCACAATTTAAAGAAACGTTATTGAACTTGTAACCAGCGGGGCAATTGTATCTCGTGAAATCCTTTTTACTTTGACAATCAAATCCTCCGGGTGTGTTAATGCAGTATTGAATCTCCCTCCTACAAATGTCGAATCCCTCAGCACACTCGTCAATATCTATTCCACAAAATAACAGGACGAATATTTAAAATAATTATTATAATTCCTTTGTAATCATGTAAATACATTTAAAAGTTTAAAAAATCATGTCAGTTTTTATGTGTTCACACCAACACATTGGCCGCTCTGAGAGTTTTGCCGATATCCCGGTGGGCAATGAAAGTCCCTTTCACCTTCCCTCACAACTGGATCGCAAACGTGGGAGCCAGGTGTGTTCCTGCAAATTTTGTAGGGATAGCAGCGATGTTGGCCGGTAGCACACTCGTCAATGTCTTTTTAAAAATAATTTCATAAAATTTAATAAAACCAGTTTCATATTTTCATGATATACTTTTTTTTAAGTAAAAAATGCATGTTTAAGATTTTGCAAATAAAAATACCATCGCAAACTTGAGTCTCGGGATTAAGATTGAACCCAGGAGGGCATTGGGCGGATTGAACCGAATTTTGGAATGAAGGGAGAGATGAAGATGTGGTGTAGCTGGAAGTACTACCCGAAGAAGCAGGGTTGGTTGTACCTCGAGAGGAAGATGATGATGATGATGGAGAGCTCTCACTGAAAAAATAAGGATGTCAGCGTCAAAAATAAAATTATGCTTTCGTTTTAAAAAGTGAAACAAGTATTTTTTTTTTGAATTTTTGATTAATGTTGATTAATTAATGATTAAGTACCTTATTGAATTTGTTGTCGATGAATATTTATCTTGGTGACAGGATTTGCCATCCGGAAGCAATCGAAATCCATCCCTACAAGTACACCTGTATGAATTTCCTTCGGTAATGCAATTATGAGCACACAACTGACCGGGGAAAAGTGCACAAATATCCCTTGTTTCATTTACAGGAGCTGTATGGTGGGCAAAATTATAAACTAAAAATCATTCTTACAAAATTGCCAATTTAATAATGAATGCTGGAAATTATTCTTACGAATTGGAGTAGTAGTGTGGCGTGATGTTGTTTGCGAATTGAAAGTTGGTCCCGTAGTGGGATATCCGGCTTTGCCCCCTGCTTCCAAGCAGCACTTTGTCAGTGAGGAATCCCATGGAGGTCCAAGAGCTAGTCTCAAGGATTGAAAGTCACAATAAAGACCCATGGCTCCAGCAACCAACCCTAATTTGCAGCCTTCACAACAATCCTATTTAAGTAAAAAATTAAATAAAAAAAGCACAAGATTTACTAAAACATAACCAAATCAAATGAAAATAGACCATATTCATGATTTTTTAAAGTTGAAAAAAACCTTATGATAATTTTCTCCTGGGCCTAACCCTGTAGCACATTCCTTTCCCGATTTTGCTGTTTCGTGGCCATGGAAACATTGTTTTTCTCTTTAAAAAAAATAATAGTTATTTTGTTCATTAATTTACATTTTATGCATAAATTAATCACAGTTTTTTTGTGAACTTCTTTTTTTGCACATACCTGTAGCTTTTTCGACAGCATGCATCAATGGTGGATAAACAGGGAGCCTGATGCTCAGGTGGGATGCCTGTCACAGGACCAGGATGATCCGTACATGTTTTGTTATCCCAACTGAGCACAACCCCCAAATTGCAACACCGAGCCAGTGTAGATTCCAGTCCATCTGTGTTATATTTTACAAAAAATAATATAAAAATAATATAATTAATGATTTGCTAATTAACCACATACATCACAATTTAGCTCTCTTTATAAAACTTGAATGTAATTCAGATTGGTAAATTGATAGTTTGATATTTCACTTGCACTGACCTTCAGATGTTTTGACTCCCACGTACAACCAGCATAACAGCACACACAAAATACTTAATACTTTAAGACTCATAATTATTATTATATCACCATTTAAAAAAATATTTAAAAAAAATACTATTAAAACAATTTCAAAAGTGCAAAAATAAAAATTTCCTTAAAACCTTTTAATAATGTAAACTTCACAGCTACCGCCTTTTTTACTACTACTAATACTACGCACATAGCCACTAGACCATCATCATGAGTAGTAGTACGCTTTCTTGGCGTTGTAAGAAAATTTGGTTTAAAATTATTTATTATGGGATTTTTTATATATATACAAGGAAGGATGTACGTTTAAACTAGACCCTGTCCCATATTATCTAATATAAAATGTGTGCTAAATGTATTAAAAGGATTAAAATCATAAATAAGATATTAAAGTGGTTTAAAGTTTTACAATTTTAAAATGAAGTAAAAGTGAAGTAATAATCATGATCAGAAGCAGAAGTATAGAGGGAAAGGCTGCTGCTCTGTTGATGATGGTGGTGGCCCAAAATTCCAGTTTATATATTTTTTGTGATGATTGACATTCTGACATCCTTATCATTAGCCAACACACACACACACATGCTATAGATATTCAGAGAAGAAGATGCTCACCATTTCTCAGAAAAATAGTTTATTTACGACATCTGTTTTTTTTTGAACATGTTGAATGTCACCCAACAACCTCAAGCTGAAGTATATAGCATCTTAGTTTATCTCCTTCTACTCGTATGCTCATGTAAAAATGTAATGAAGTAATTTCACACAAATCACAAATTTCAGACAAGACAATCAATACAACATAATGCGATACAAATTTTATAATTACGATTAACTTGGGATATACCTACATAAGCATAAAATATGTGACCAACCAACTATGCTGCGTACATATTAAACATTTTTAATAATAATTACAATCAGTTATTATTAACAAGCGATATAACTTGGCTGTGTAAAATTAATTATTAAAGTGCACAAATATATGGCTCTAAACATGTATTAAAACAGCACCGATTTTTTTATTATTATTTAATCCTGTTTGTTAGTCTGTTCACTTGGCCATTGGCAAAATCCCTTGCTCAACAAAAAGGGGTTGATCCAATATTGATTATAAACTGGGGATATACATAAAAACGTCGTTGCATACGCAGTCCTTCACGTTGCCATAAACAAGAGGCATATAATATATACATTGTATAATATTGATCTTGAATTGACCTTCAAATGTTGAGGCTTGCACGTATAATTAAACATATACAAAAAATGTACATAGATAATTCTTGAAATATTATGGAGCTTGCTTCATTAAAAAATTAAAAAAAAGTATAATGAATGAGACACGAGCTCTTTTTTTTCCAGGAAAAAAACCAAACAAACGGATTTCCCCATTAAATTTATAATATCTGGTAATTATAAAATAAATGGATTAGGACATAGCATGAGCCATCACCACCTAAAATGATTCAAATATATTAACAGGATGATCACTGGTGAAGGTGGTGGTACAGTTAAAGCTTAAAAATACTTTAAAGAGCGGAAGAGAGTAGAAACAGAAAGCTGCGAAATTGGCACAGTGTCCAATATATTATAATTGGATGCTGGATATTCTCTAACGATTTATCATTAGGTATATAATGATATGCGTATCATAATTTTACTTTAATGTCTATAGTGTGTCTCGTTGCGAATGCGACTGTGTCAGTCAGCATTAAAAAAATGTAACCCTTTTACTACAATTGAACTCGTGTACAAAAATGACAATAACATTTAAAAAATTAATTCATTTCTTCCTGGAATGTATTTAGGATTTTTTTTTAATGTTCACATTTTATAATGGTGACCTTTCGGGGGAAATTTTTTTCTCCTATTGCTCCCAAAGTTTGATTCAGACTAAGACTGGCAGTGGTGCTGTTATATGCTATTGGGTTGCACTTGGCAATTGACACAATCCATTTGAAAAACATTGTTTAATCACGTAACAATTACTTACTATACTTACTATCGTAAATTATGTGTTAAAAAGGGATGGGGAAGACGGTACTCTATTCTCCTTGGACTGCAAGGTTTACCTGTTGATGGAGAACATGACAAGTTTAATTATGGAAATAATATAATAATGATGATGAGTTTAATATCTTTTAAAACTACTTGAAAATTTAGAAACGTGCTTTTCAAAAATGGTTTAATGTCATTCAAAATCGAAATTCGTGGTAAAAATTTACGAATTTCTATTTACACTAGAATCAAATTCTAACGATGATGAACCAAGACGTGGACAAGGAAGAAGGAGTTTGAAACCATTAACCAGTTGAATAAATGACGATGATGCTCATTTAAAATTTTCTACTGTAATAACATCCATTGAATGAGTTTTTATTATTAATCTTGATCTTTCATTTATTTTTATTTACTGTTTCCTGATCTTTTGAGGCATTATGTTTTATTTTTGAGTTTATACAAAAAAAAATATCTTTCTTTTTTCCAATGAAAACTCAATTAATAATTTAATTTATTGAAAATGAACAAGTTCAAGCATAAATAATGATTTCAATGCAAGCAATATGCCATTCATGAGCCATATAATGAGCGTACATCATGCACAAAATATTATTTAACTTGCACTTAATATTAGGCGTATTTATTTAGACATTGAGAAAACCTTCAAGTCACCTTAATTCTCAATTCAAGGTTTACTAATGTCATGTCACAGCAGCTGTAACTTGTCACGTGAGACCATGCACACTGGATGTCCAAAATCTGCTAATAAATATATCAGTTAACAAAAAAGCATATATAAAAAGCATAAAACCATGTAATGCCAATTTTTAAATTTCCATCAGTTTCGGCTTTTGTTTGCTGCATTTTTAACGGTCAATTCCAATGGAAATTGTGGACTGTGCAATAAATTGCATATTTAATTGCTAATTGCATATTCAAATCTTCATCTATCATGGCATACTAAAAAAATTTGTTCTCTATTTTCGCTTCAGGTGATTACAACATACAAGCTCAACATAGTGAAGAACATGCCATTCCAATAAATAAATTATTACTAGCTTGTGTTACTGAGCTAGACAATCGAAATTAAACACTAACCAATATAAAAGGATTTGTCGGTAGGAGCAACTAAATTATTAATTCTTTCTACATTACGTGCAAATCAAACAACGTTAAAATGAATGTACAATTTTGTGACGATTATCTGCTTGAGTTCCCACTATGGGGCATACACAGATATAGCATAATTGCCTTCCAAGTAGCACAAATATCCTTGTTCACTCCACTTTTAATAACAAGAAATGGTGTTATTGGGGCAATCCGGTCTTTTTAAAGACTTGAAAATAAATCTCCACTTGAGTGACTGGTTTGGTGGACTCCCATTCAAATGGGATGAGATCCGCAATCGTCTACAATCAAAAAGCGGTACAAAAACAAATCAGTACGGGATTCGTCTTTACCTGGCCGTACTTTACAATGTTCTGTCAGCTATCCAAGTTGCCAAAGTTGTGATGAAAGGAGCTTCTCTCATAGTCATTACACACAGTGGTATGGTCCTCGCATGTGGGGCAATCTGTTGTAGTACCTGCCTGGTCAACTACAAGCAGCTTCAAAACGTTGTTCAACTTTCCAACTCATTCGCCGACTTTGA
>JAHZNC010004492.1:0-13456 GCA_027744095.1 Zhuqinia jingwanae | reverse complement strand
AGTCAGATTGCGATCAAAATCAGTATATGTATGCAATCTGACATGCTAAGATCGAATATGACATCTATTACGTCAATCGCAATTAAGTTAATTGTAGTACGAAGGCCATAACAACTGCCATTACGTGGGTTTATTTCATTTTCGAAGGTGTCCAGTTGCCAATTAACTTCATTATGGATTATATATTATAGGCTGATTGATTAAATTGCCAATTGTTTAGTTGAGGGTTCTTAAAACTTTTCGTCAAATCATTATTTAAAAAAGTTATAACATTGTTAACTTTAAAAATTTCAAAGAATTAAAAGTGGAACATTTATTCGGACAAGCGAGGAAAAAATATTTTAAATGGATTATGTGTACATCTGTAACGAAAATGAAGATCGACAATCAGTGCTGGAGATATAACCAAACCAGTGCCGGTTATTTATGGCGGCCTGCCTAGAAGAAACGGACAATCTTTCGAGGAAACTGGTGGTAGACCGACAGAGATGAGTGAACAAAAATTCAGAACAGGAATTCTCTGCTTGTCGAACCGTTCTAGTTCCAACCAACGACCACGAATGTTCATACAGAAACATGGACGGAGGTCGAATCATCTCCGTCGTTGGACAGTTCCTCAAACGAACAATGCGGTTCTTCCTCATCTTTCCTTTCCTACAGAGACGACACTCACCTCCCCTGGAATAAACTAAACTTGGATAAACTTGAAGAAAATATCTCGATTTTTTATTAAACTATTAAATTATAATAAATGTAATCTTATTTGTGATATGTATACATAAGCAATTAAAACACATTATCATAATGGCATCGCTGACGCATAAAATATGTATCTTTAAGTGTTGAAACTACGAACAAGTATATTTATGAATGATATAAAATTAAGCGAAAATGCAATAAAATTATAGTACAATGATTCAGGTTTGGTTTTTGATATTCTACCAAATTTTTTTAGATATTTTTATTGCATTCCATTTCGCAGTGTTCAGTTATTTATAATCTATGTATCTTTTAGTATTTTTTTTTATTACAGTAAAGTAGTGTTTTGTTGCATTGTCGTTACTCGTATATATGTTATATATTATCTTATCTTTGTACGGTCATACAATAATTTTATTATTAGATTTTTATAGGAACAAATGAAGTGTTAATATAATAACATTTCAAAGTAAAACATATGGTATGTACACAGGTTCATCATAAAAATTTCCCTCACTCACGTCATACACATGACTTTGGTAGGTTTTACACATTAATCCCATATTACATATTCCTAGTAGCCTATTATCTTAGGTTTTAATTTTTCATTAGACTTACATTCATATATAACTTTATTGTTTATTATACTTATTGTACACTATATGTGTGTATTGTATATACATGTTGTACGAAACACGTACGTACATATATGCACACGACATGTTTCAAATTTACAGATTTCTGTCATTTCAAATGAAATCTTTTAAATTCTCATAATAGCATAACAATATGTCTCTAAATTGTTCAATATGTACAACAATATACTGAGGATATCATATCAGCACAGCGGGGAAATGGTCACTGGTCAAAATTTGATGTGGGAACCGGGGTCTTTTTTATACTTTAAACATACTACAAATATATTTACATACATAGCTAATCTTGTTTCGTGATATTTATCCTGCAATAAATCTCTCAACAAAGCTGTAATAAGATTTTCTTTTTTGCTATTTCAGTTTCTTCTACGATATTACTACATAACTCAATATTATTTAGATGCACTTCACTTCACACTTTCTGCGTGTATAATTATTATTTTTTAATTTACAGTAGTTCTATAGTCTTCCTACTTATTTACCATATAATATTCATTTAATCATACATATAAATAAATTAAAATGATCCCATATTGAAGCAAAATTATCTTTAAACAAATCCCATAATACTAATAAATATTGCATTCTAAATGTAAATTTTTTGGTAGGTAGGTGTATGCTTATTTAGTTTTCATACCGAACCAGGAACAGTCAGGAATCCTGACTCAGGATTGATATATATTGTTTTGGAGTATGCATTTTATTAACTTAATATATAATAGATATACTGTCTATTAAGCCTTTGAGATGATGATGATAATCTGTACAGCACAAGGAAGTTCTACTTACATTCAAGTTTAAATGTAGTGGAAATTTTTAAGTCTTGTCTGGAATTCAAATAAAATGATGAATGGATATACACAGAAAATTTGCTACTTTATTGGCGAAAGAAGTATAAATGGTACTTGGTACTTAACTAATAATATGTTTCGCTGTTGTATTATTGGCATATAATTTAGCTCTGCGTATGAAACATTGCCACAAAAGGCTAAAACCAGAGTAAAATGAAATATATTCATTCTAATAAAATAAAATAAAATTCGTAGATTCATGGTAACTGAGACAAAAATGGGTTAATTATTAACTAGAGCTTCAATACACTACTGGATAATACGATATATCGTTGCAGATGCAATATAACTTGAATATAACAAACATAAAATAATTGTTGCGGCATATGTTGCTAAACAATTTCCCGTCGACGAGTCTTCGTCAGATTGTAGCACTGTAAAGAGAAAAGAAAGTGATTTCAGACGATGCACATACATGCATTCCATTAAGGTTCATTGGGTTTCTGGGGGATTCTTTGAATGGATTCACCCACGCGTCCTACATTTTATTTTGCATACCTGAATTCGGTGTATGTGATCTAATTGCAGTTTCGGAATGTTGGCTTTCTCGACGATGACTCGTTCGAGTAGAGCTAGTTTTAGTTCGGTTTCCGGCTCCATTATTGAGACGTCTGCTACTACCTGCAAATACCAAAATAAATTTATTATCATGCCAAACGTACTACTATCTTAAAGATAAACTTTCTTTTGAGTAGCAAAATAATAATATGTCGAGTGTCATTCCTTCCAAACCTTTCTCGGGACTAACAGCACTAATGGACGAAGGCAATGTGGTTGCTTTGGCCGCCACCGTTGAGGGAATCAATGCTAAAAGTTCAAAGACAATCATTCAAACCACTCTACCAAAATCCTCGCGCCCTCCTTTTACATTTAAGATCATTCAATAATTCACTCCAATAAATATACATATAAACATAATATGAGTGTCATGTCCTGTAACGTACGATAAAGTTTGATCTGTCCATCTGTTTCCCCAAGAGAATTTTTACTTAAGCAAACATATGTTCCATAATCGGAAGCGCTGACTCCTCGAATTGTCAGACGCATCGTTACTTTGTACGTATTATCCACAAGGATTGGCTCATACTTTTCTCCTGTGAAATAAACCATGTCATATATATTAACTTTTCTCAAAATAAAAACTTTTTTCTTTCTAGTTTAACTTAATAACAAAATATTACATTGACAGCTTATTGACCTTTTGGTTATTAATTTTTAAACTTATTGTTTTAGTCAAGTTTTTACATGAATGCTTATATGATGACCATTATTTTTTATATATTATATAGTTTTTATATATCAACTGAAGAATGTATGAAAGAAAGCTGCCTATTTATTTTTTGTGAAAAGTTTTCATTTCTTGAATATAGATTGCGCTTGTAACTGTGTGCTACGCAGTGTGCACACCCTCTTACCCTTCAGCAGCTTTGCCTGGAAAAAAATTCTATTATTGTACTCTGTGCTCAATATCACCCTCTCTTGGAATTGGAAACATGACATTCGAGCATTCAGTGATGTGACATGAGTTTTAAGTTTAATGCTATTTTTGTACTCAAAACAAAAGCCCATGTTATGAAATTGAAACTTTTGCTCATATGAAAATGAAAACGTTCGCTTTTGTAAAAGAAAACGAGAAGGATAATAATAAATTTTTTTTACAACTTTCGCCAAATGTGAATATATAAATGCTACGCATATTATATGCATACTATCGTTCACAAAATAGCTCACAAAAATCCTGATATTTCACATTTCACAGTCATACAGCGCACGTTTCACTACCCAACTTTTACTGCTTTTTCCTTTACTTTTTGAACCATGTTTATGCCTATTCCTCTCTCTCTCTCTCTCTCAAAAACACATCAACATCTTCATTCTTTCTGTGAGTCCAATCTTGTGCTAATTCCAAAACAACAAAGTAAGTCAAGTGTATGCATAATATTTTCTTTTTTTGGCCGAAACAAATAACACTGAACTCGTTCAAGAGTAACGAAGATTAGTTTCGGTGATTAAGTATCAAAGCTGATATCATAACTTCTTCTTGGGTCTACACTACTACTCTTCGTATAGTGTACAAAAATTTTTTTTGTTTGTTTGGTAAAGTAACTGTGAGGCCAGGCTGTGCTGCTGCGGGTGCACTAAAAAATTTCATACATACCCATACACCAAAAAACACACACACACACCACCACCATCTCTATTTACTTTTAAAAAAAGCAGTAACGTGCAAAGAATACCAAAGTATACGCAAGTAATGAAACTGAGATTAAGATTTCATTCTTTTGGACTATAAAATAATCAACCGAACCAAAAGATCATGTTATAATATTTTGGAATCTTTTAGTACCATATCACTCTCACGCGCATGCATATACCTACATAATAACAAGTAAATATGCAAAAAAAATAAAGAGAGAAAGTCATTTCTATCGTCATCATCACATCATGAAGTAATAATAAAAAAACTGCATAAACCATAATAATACTACACATAACGTATCTAATTTGCATACAAAAGAAGAGAAAAAAATACCTATATTAACTTTCATGTACGCATTGTGTATATACATAATGTAGATCATAGCATATTTCCCTTGCTTTTGTTTATGTACCTATGTATCTGGTAGTGAGAGTCCACGTTATATTGTTTGATGATGGTGGTGGTGTGTTTGCAATGCACCCCTTTTTCTTTTCTCTTGTGCTCCACATAAATGTATTCTTGATTTCTCTCTGACAGCATTCTTTTATGTTCTTCTCCTTCTCGCAATGTGCCATGTTTTTAGAAGAAAAGGAAGGAAGAAAATTGAATATTGAGGAAATGGTAAGATGAGAGGAAAGTATCCGTGACGCGGAAGGAATGAGTTCTTTTTTTCTTCTTCTTTCTTTTTGGCTGCTGCTGTTGTATGAGAGATGTTGTATATTTGTATTAGTAAAAAAAGGTAATACAATACACTATACTCACGAAGAAGCTCTCGTCTTTTTTTTGTTCGTTTTTTTTGTGGATAAACTATACTATTTACTGCATGTATGTATGTACGTGTAGATATGATAAGATAATATATTATCTTGTAGGGTGGTATTTGTTGCGTATGCACAGTGAGCCAAAGCGCAAGTGACTTTACACAGGACAAGTTTTTTTTCATACTACGACAGACATCTCCCGGCTTTTGGTTTTCATTGCTTTATTCGAAGAAGGTTGCGTCATATACAAGAAATTTTTTTTTTTGAAGAAATGTTTTGATGTATGGACGAAAATAAAGAAAGAAAGCTATCTTCTCTTTGCCTTCTTGTTAAATGTCATCTTGAACTCGTTTTTTTTTCTTCTCTCTTATGCTGCAATATACTGTATTATAGTTCCCTGGTTTTCAAGATTATTATTCAGCGTAGTAGTATAAAAAGCTAAAAGTTGAAAGATTGTCGGTAGATGAGCAACAGCAGGTACTATACCTAATATTATGTTATGTGGCTAGTACAGAGTATAGAAAACTGTGGGGGTATATTGCATCGTCATACTCGCCAGTCACATTGACTTTGAAAAAGGAAAAAGTCAAAGAATGTTGAATGTGTGATGGCTTACATTGAAGAAAAAAAACTACCACTGGGATGAATAGTGAAAGTGCACATTATTCCATTCATATTTTTTTCTTGGTGATATTTCATATTATCAATATGTTATCCTTGCGTTACGTTGTAGTATTAATATTTTCACATTATTACTTCTCTCGGTGGCATTGACCGCTGAAAGATTGATTTGCTGCTGGTGTATTCAGTCTTTGCTCATATTATGTCGCATAATCATAGCGCATATATATGTACGTATGTATGTATCATACATTTATGAGTTGAAATACTCAGGAATCAATAAATTTATGCGTGTGATATTTTTCATGGATTTGACTTACCGTTGTAACTATCAATAGGTGAGCCATCGACAGCTTGTTCACGCAAAATAGAGATTATATAATAACAAATTATACATTTTTTGGGATTTGTTTTTAAATTTGCCGTTTATTATTATTTTTTGCTTACCTGATACAATGATATCTCCATTGAGTTTGGTCCAATAGTTAATTGATTTTGGGTATGCCTCTGAAATGAGTAAATCATTAAAAATTTGTTTACAACTTCCGCCAAAATGTAGATTAAATGCCACTTTCGACTAAATTACCTGAGTGACATTCCAAAACAACGTCGTCACCTTCCATGGCTCCAACAAGTTGATTTGGAACCCAAATCATGGGTGGAACTGTGAGAGGATAATAACCACAAGAATAAAATGGACAACAGTGTTCAAGAAATGACAATACTACAACGTATGACATTTTGTGTGAAAAAAAAATGAGATAAATTACGGTTTAAAAGAATGCTGCAACTTACAGTGTACAATAATGAGTATTCTTCGACTAACTTTCGGTGGTATTCCATTATTGGCTATACACAAATACGCTCCCATGTGAAGTCGATTTACCTTAGTCAAATTCAATATTTCTCCCTCCACCGTCTCCACTGCGGGAATGTACAAGAATTTACCGGAATAGGTAGTTTTACCGGTTTGTAGGTATTCCGGAAGACAAGCATAAAAAAGAGGCATGAAAAGTGGAAGAAAAAAAAACATCACAAAATAATATTAATCCATTGAATACGTCATCATCATCATCATCATCATCATCATATAACCATTATAGTCATTTCAAGGGATATACAGAAACATAATATAGGTGCATGTATTCCTTCCAGTCAACCGTAAATGAAGTACGCACTAACGCATTTTTTTACTCTCTCCACTGCTCATAATAAAAAATAATATTATTTAGATGGATTGTTATCAAGAAGACTTTTTTTTCTATGAACCACAAGCATTCTCAATTATATTCAGTGGATGCACTTGTAAGAATTCATTGATGCACTTTCTCCATATAATCATGTTATATTTTATAATAATATACCTACAAATTTATATACAACAAAAATGTACTATATTATGTTATGTACTTCCGAAACATATTTTCAACTTTTGCAGCCATAGCATGTAAGCAGTTCATTGTTGAATATCAAAAACTTTTTTTTTACCAAAAAAACATCTTCATAGTTTGCACAGCCCATTGCACTCTTTATACATACATACCTACATACTTTTGTGGTGCAATAATGGAATGCACTTCACATGATCGCATTCCTTGAAAAGTCATGAATGTCCTTCTTTTATTATTACATAATATTCTATAATACAAATGCACTCTTTCTAAAGACGACTACTATACTGAGAAAGAGGAGGTCGGTTAAGTCATTTCCAACTTTTCCCGTTTATCTTGAAGAAATGCAACTGGAACTACTTTGTGTGTTAACTTTTAAAGCTGTTATTGTGCTGTGTTGTATTGTGGACACCATAATATTACTTAGAAGATGAAGAAGAGGAACTTGCCAACATGACAAAAGAATATACAACTTATAATACTGCCTGTTTTGTAGTCGCGCATACCTTCATGCATTATATTACATACCCCTTGCTGATTTCCACATCCCCAAAGAAAAAAAGCCACCACCACAAAAAAAAACATATTATTTCTTTTACCTTGAGCTCTGCTGCTTTACGCATATTACATGAAAATATATAAAAAATCATAATATTCCGGCAAGTCCAACAACCAAAACAATTTTTTTTTCGTTGATAAAAATCATTCATTCATTCATAAAATTATTTCATATTTCTCTCGGTGTATTTCATATAATTTTGCTCTATTGTTGTGTATATTGCTGTATGTATGTTGAAAAGGCAGAGAGACAGGTAGAATCTCCCCTTTTTATTATTACAACTGTTATCATTGTTCTCTCATCATTTTATATACTATTATTATTATTACTATTATTGAATCAACCACGTTTTCTCTTGAAAAGCGGGTGGGTGGGTGGTTGGTGGAGAAAAGGATGTCCTGCAATCATTTCTCACTCAATTTCATTTCCTTTTATCAATTTAGTGTCTCACCATGATCCAAAATAGATATATCTATTCAATCCTCCTATCAATATGTTCCTAAGCTATTATATCTTTTTTTGTTGAGTCTATTCATATGATAATATCCTCACATCAGACAATTCAACTCGATATAGTGTATACCATCAAAAAAGAGGAAAGAAAAACAAACCCTTTTTTCAATTGCCAAAAAAACTAAACTAGTCAGAACGAGAGCGACACTACTATCATCACTTCTGCCATCATAGCAGAATACCACCACCATCACCAACCACTACTACTACTGCCGTCACCACTCACCACCACCACCAACACACACACATGCTTTGTGTTCCAAAAAAGCCATGCCATGACTCTTGTGGCTTCTCACATCTTGGTTTACCCCTAGTGTGAGCCTATACTTTCCCTTGTTATATTGCATTTAGGATTTTGACTGCAGAGGAGCTGAAGAGAAAAGAGCATTCGATATACATTACATTAAATTTCGTGCAAGTGCGTTGCTGCTACAGCCAAAAGCAGAATTGGATCATATGCTGATGAACTAAGCTTTTACAGATATTTCTTGAAAAGCGTGAAGTGTAACTGATGTTTTTGGTTCAACAATTCCATAATTTTCAACCCTTGAAGTTTGTATGTCCCTTCCATTTGAACTGATTAACACATGAATCTTACGCATGCACAATAACAGCTTGATTTTTCGCGTTCAATAGCTTTTATTCCCAATAAAATTGTCATTTTAACTGGACCTATCCTACAATTTTACGCTCCGCAAAGTTTATTGTTTTTTTTTCATTCGGCTTTCATATTTGTTAAATTGAAATCCTCATAAATTCTTTCGTTTTGTATTGATTGATGTTAATTTATTTTGGAGGTACATAATAATGTGCCTCTTTTTTATTGTAGACTTTGATAGTGTATTGATTTTACCTAAATGCTCGCCGTAGGTGATTTTGTTATTGTCTTCACGCTGCCACGTGACGGTGTGGTTTCGGGAAACCGGTCACAGCACACTGCAGCGTCACATTTGCTCCTTCCCTCACAACCATATCTGTGCTGGTTGGATAGTCTAAGATATCAGGTGGAACTGAAATTTGAGAAGATATTGAAATAAATTTCACAGAGAGATGCATAATATTTTAATTACGTTGCCTTCCAAGAAGAAGCACCAACAACAGCGAATAGGTATAAGCATCATATTCCAGAAAAAAATATAAATTATGCAGCAGAGGCAACAAAGTCTCGAATAACTTTATTTTTCCGTGCTTCCTCGTATTTTCCACATTAAATTGGTAATATAAGCTACTAAAAAAGCGACTCTACTCACCGAAGTCAGTAAAAAATTCATTACACACGCTAAATATTATTTTAGTCTATTATTTAGTCATAGTGGAATAGTAGTTGAAAAAAAAAGAAACAAATTAAGGAAGTTGTAAAACTTGTTTAAATTGCAAGATAATTTGTTTTGTATGTGGCATTTATCGTGTGTTGTGTGTGTGTGTGTGGGATGCATAAATCAGCCATTACAAAAAGTAGAGTGAGTGCAAAACGCTCATTAATCTATCTTCACTACGGCTCATGGTGTTCATTTTCTTTGAGTCGGGCGGGGGTTTTACATACACACACAAAATTATACAGTTCCATTTACCGACACAACCAAACCACGTGTTGTAATTATAATAATAGCTTGTTGTTTGTGTGTATCAAAGAGCTTTTAGTTTTTCCAATAGTGCCACTATAGCGGCACGTCATGTCAAAATAAACACATTTAAAACCTGAAATAAAAAACTACCAAAAGCAACCGCAGCATATTATTATGATTTATGTTCAAAATGAAAATTAAATCAACAGATATAAAATTTCGCTTATTGTGACAAACTTTGGAACAATTTGCCATTTTAAATGGGTGTTCCTCCGTATCGAAAATGGTGGGCAAATTTTTGATGAAAAATTTTACCATCTATAATATGCGTTTTCTAATAAAATCCAAAAAACTGCAATCTCTAATAAGTTGCAAGCAACTTTCGCACCGTGACTAACATTGATAACAATGGTAAAAGTTTAGTCTAAATTGGTCATCTAAATGAGCTACAGTGATTTCAGACAGACAAATTCCGTGATTGCATTAACTACCTCATTAGCATGCGTTTTAGGGTACATAAATCATATAAATACATATAGGTATGCGATAGTAAAAAAGGAAGCCGGCAGGAGGCAAGTCGCTTTAAAAAAAACTGTAAGCAACGCTTTTATGTGCATAGTTGCATACTGTGCAATATATAGTACATGAAAAGCTAGCATTCAGTTGAAATAATAAAAATCTATTTGCCTTATACCATTGCAATCTGGGTATTTACGATAAAAAAAAGTTAAGTTGGGTTCAGAATCCATTTATTTATAAAAGTAGGATCGAAAGAGCACGAAAAAAACTGGAAAAAACTGAGTAGCGTGAAGTAACTCATGTTTTGTAGCAAGAACATGTATATATATAATAAAAGTCAAGCCCTCTCATCATCCATCCAACCGAATCCCTTTTCAACTTAAATGATGAATGCGAATGCACAATTTAATAATACTGATATCAATTTATACAAAACAGTTTTCCCGTTTTTATCTATATACCTCGTGTGCTCCAATCATGACCATGATGATAATAGGACGGCAAAAAACTTTATTAGGGTTTTATTTGAATTTTTTCTCTCTTCTTCTTCTTCTTCTCCTGTGAATCCCACTGTATATATACCTACCCACTTGTATAAAAAAAGCTAAGTACATAATATGGTTTACAGATAGACAGGTCTCTAAATTTAAAAGATTGAATGAGCTCCTTTGACAGCTTAGCTTTTTGCATGGTTTGTTGCTCTCTTTTTTTCTCACTCTTTTTCTCTGACTCAAAAAAAAAACGGTTTTCTTCTTTTCCCCTTCATCTACCTACACCCTACAAGTTTACCTACCTACCACATCACACTCACTCTGCTGCTTTTTTATATGCGTGTGTTTCCCCAACGGTAAAAAAGTAAGTAGCAAAGTAAGTAGATATGTAAAATCAACACCAATACCACTAGATGTGCTATAAAAGTCACTAATGAATATAAATCTGAGTACAGGCCAGAGAGAGAGTGAGAGAGAGACACTACGCAGGAGAGATAACAACAGAGTTGGGGCTAATGAAACAGCATATTCAGCGATTAGAGAAAGGATTCCCCAAAGGATTCAAAAATTACCATTTTTACCACTATATGCATTCCTCTTTCTCACTTTTCTTCTTAGAGACTCCTCTCCACTGAGAGAACAAAGTATATTATGATGATGGTAATAGTAGTAGTAATAATAAAAAGGTTCCCTATTTTGCCCATTATTAAGCCAGTAGTAGCAGTACAGACATAACAAGTCTTTTGCCGCTTACAATACAAACGCATCACCACACCAAAAATACAGTTTTTACATGCAATATTTTGCTTCTTCTTATATATATGTTGCTGTTACACTTTTATATATGCATGTATCTTCTATGTAGCTGTATATATAAACTATCGTTGAATACAATAAAGATGAATTCTTGGCTTAAAGTTCTCCGCTGGCTCCTTCCCCCACACAACTTTTTCGACGCGGATGGATGGAAGAGATTCTCGGTAAGGAAAAGAGCGAGTTGTGGGCCTGCTGGGAAAAAGAATACTATATACTATACTGCTACTACTACTGTTCAAGAACAACCACTTATTTTATTCACACTATATAATAATATGCAATACAAAAAAAGTCCAACTCCTTCTTCCCTCTTCTATTCTCCCTCTCCTCACAACGCAGAGGAAAGTTAGTGAAAGGATGAGGATGTAAAAGCTGTCTGAAGAGCATTAGTAGAGTTGGTGGTGTTTTGATTTTCCAAGTTTGCAACTTTACTTGTTCTTCGAAAAAGAAAAAAAAACTGTATAAATGTGAAGATACGTAAAAGAACGTAGCAAAAAAATAAGGTAAGAAATTGGAAGGGGAACACAGGAAGAACAGCAGGTATAAAATGCAGTGTCTGCTGCTTGAAAGATGATATAGTTATATGAAGGGTGTGTGTATTATGTGTAGTGTGTTATTCATCATAAGTTTATACAACCGAATAATGCTGCTGATTAATGAATTTAAAAATGATGAAGTGTTGAGCTTGGAGATAAATGATTATAGCTTAACCATTCCTACACACATTTGTAGAAAACTGTATATACCTACCTACGTATGTATCTGCACATATTACAGAAAGTATGGTGTATAAAATTAATGGAAGGCAAAAACGAAGCAATACATATAAGTGCATATGTATATGGTATGTATTAATGTAAATTAGTAGGTATACATAGACATTGGAGTGTTCCTGAATCAAATAATTGTTTCATATTACCCCCAAACCAACCAAAAAAAAAACAAGTGTGGTGTGATGATTTTCTTAGTAAAAATATTATCATAACATTTTGTGTATTGTGTATTTTAAAGATTACCTTGTAAGAAGCAAGATTTTCCACAGAACATGAGAGTACCGCTTCCCGTCCTACCGGCACTGTGACATTTACAACAGGTCCAATAAATCGTGGCGTTTCTGTGAAAAAGAAAAGAAAAGGAATACAAAAATTTTCATCGGCTCTGTGCCCAGTTTTGTAGTGAAAGAGTTTTTTCTTCTCCTCTCCTTCTTTTCTTTTTAGTCCGTTGTGTTGTACACTACTACACATACACACGCAAATGAATACTTATTACGATCATTAACAGATACGCTCCATAACATGTAATTTGACTGGAGTTCATAATAATATCACTAGAGTACAAACTACAGAACCATGTATCACCCTCTTTTTTCCCTCTCTCTCTTTCTAAACACAAGACACACCATGATGATGATGATTACCGTTACACAGAGAGTAAAACTGTAAAAAAAAACCTTGCAAAATAATAGTAATAACCATAATAGCTAGCCAATAAAAAGAAACCAATTTTCAAAACTTTGGCTCTTGCTAAAGGAAAAAACACAGTCAATTTGGGTGGCTGGAAACAAAAATTCAAAATACAGTGCTGCAAACAAACAAGTATACAAAGTTGAGCATGTACAATTTCTAAAAATAATATCTGTTTCTAAGAAAAAAGGTACTTTTGGTTTTTGACACAAGTTTTATAGAGAAAGCGTTCTATCTTTCTTCTCGGTTACAACTTTGTTTTTTAAGACACTGTATATTAAGTAGTAAAGGAGGGTCGGGGGGATCTGTATGGTTGTGTTGAATACCTCCTGATGAGTTATCAGAAATCTG
>JAHZNC010004491.1:0-37257 GCA_027744095.1 Zhuqinia jingwanae | reverse complement strand
TTTAAAATTCAAATTCTGAGAGAACATGTTTTTGTCCCCCCATATATACTTTGAGCATATAAATATATGATTGTATCAGCGCTGTGAAAGCTTGCAAAGTAGTACACCATTTGAGAGCTTTGTTTTTTTTATACTACACATTTCTGGGACCCTGCGTCTAATACTTTCTGGAAAATTACTCATTTCCTTTTGAGCTGATTCATTGTATGTGTAATATAAAAGTAGCTATTCTAATACACACCTGTATTTTTATTGCATTGCAAAATCCGCCAGTTGAAATGGTTTTCCAGTAAAATAAGTTTCGAACAAACCCGTATCATTTGCACAAATTAGACAGAATATGACTTGGAAAGGTATACGAAAAACTATTTACTAGTATTACAACATTTTTATGACTCAAATCAACGCAATGATTAATTCACATATGTGTGTATATCATAATATCATATCATTTGGTGATCATGGCGATGATTAAGTTTTTGCAATGAAGGTAAAAATCATTCCAGTTCTATGCAATGTCATACCATAGCAAGCCAAAAGGGAACGTCCATAACTTACGCTTCCAAATATGGGCATCTTGTCGTCCAGTATATGAATAACCTTTATGACTACTGTGACCACATTAGTGCATTACACGCGTCTCTGGATGACACGTCTACTGTCCATAGGATACCACCGTCACCGTCATATCATCCTATCATGTGGAACCTTCAAGACAGTCAAAGTTTTTTCTTACATTGACCTACAAGGACATCCTGAATTACTAGTAAATACTATATAGTCGACAAGACAGCATGATTGCCCAAATAGCAATTACAATCACACTCAAACTTCAAACAGCATGATTAAGCAACGATTATAATTACCTATTATGTTTTATGTAGTTAATTTACAATAAGAAGCAGCATATAATAATTACAGGAAATGTTGCTAGAAAACTACATGACGATCTCCATCAAGAATCTTGATCCAAGATTGATCTTCTGTTTTGACTTTGGCACATGAATGTTTATTTACGAAAAAAAAATGAAATCGTTCTTTCCAATTCATTGATGCGCTATGAGTATGAGCCGTTTTATATTAATTTGCACGCTCCTTGCATACGTATACAAAAGAACCTTCCATGCATATGGTGTGACGTGAGATTTTAGTGATTTGGAAGTATCAAATGAAATTTTTATTAGATTAAAAAATTATACTGATGTAGCCTAAAAAATCCTACCTCTTTGGGTATTCTGAAGTTATGATGTTTTTTGTGTCCTTATAGACAATCTTGTAATTCATGACTCGATGTTCCCTTTTGTGTAGTTTTCCCAACGATGATCAAATCGGAGATCATATCGTTCATTCATATGTTCATTCTCTCTGGTGTCTCATATTAAGTCTTATTCTCATGGCATAAGACCCCAACCAAAATCATATCTTTTTTGCAAGAAGGTATAATAGAAAAAAAAACAATCCTGATTTTTGGCTCTTGATGATTGCAATCACGAAGGTAGATAGAACACATATAGCAGTAGCAGTAGTAGTAGTAGTAGTGAAACAGACAGGTAGTTCATAGCGTACCAGTCACAGCAAGCAAGCATGCAGTTAAGTCGTGTCATGAATCCTTCAAAAAATTACCAAGCCAAAGCCAACAACAATAGTCAAGTTCGCTGTTATGTATGCACACACAACATCAACATTCAATATTATCATATCCTCTTCTCATCATATCATCATCATCATCATCATCATCGCATCTTATTATATACATAGCAGAAAAGTAGTGCTGGTGGTGGTAGTTATGGAGAATGGAGATAGAGATGCATTGTCAGTAAAGTGGAAGTCCTTTTTCTTCCTTGTTTCTGCACAGCTCAACTCTGTCTTATTATATCATAAACACAAATTGGCTAGTTGAGCCACTTGAGTGCGAACGAGATTCGCTCGTTTTTGCTTGGACTTGGTTGCTCTTTTGATCTTTCGTCCTCCTCCTCCTTGTGCTGCTCTGACTTGTCTTGTCTGTCTGTTTTAGCACAACAGCAGCAGCAGAGCAGCAGCGATCAGAAACTGCTTGGTGGACTGCAAAAGGAGTAGTGGACAGCTGCAAAAAATTATCCAAGGACGCTTAGGGATTTTTTTGGAGTTTTTAGCTGTGTGTGAGAAAGATTGCTGAACGAAAGGGAAACATAAAACACACAATTATTCGTCTAACTTTGTGTTGTTTCGTATATTATGTATTAACATATTGATGTATTTTACCTAACATAACATGATATTATTATTATTATTAGTATTAATATGTCTGTATACGATACAAAGTTGAATAGCAGCAGGAGCATCATCAATATCAGCGTCATTCATCTCGTCATACACAAACGTCCATGAGTCTTTGTGCTTGTTCTTGTACACTTGTCTCGTGTAGTGTGTGTGTGTGTGTGTGTGTGTGTGTGTTGTGGATCATCGGAGAAAAGTAGAAATGAAATGAAGTAGCGAAACAGAAAGAGGAGTAGTAGTGCTTTTTATTATTTCGTGGATCTGTTGTATCGTGATATCATTATTGTAAGGAACAGGATCATATGGTTATAAAGTGGAATAATAAGCAAGAAAATCCAGCAGCAAAGACTAGAAGCAGAAGAGCAGAGACGTTGTAAGATAACAAGGTAAGGGATATTATTGACTCACTACTACTCGTACAGAATATAAAGATAGACAAGCGTTTTATACAAAACAAAAGAATACTGACCACAACAAGCAAACAACATAAAATTGTTGGGCTGACTTCTTGGTATACAGATATACCACCTCTTGCCCTGTGTAGTAAAATTGCATGTAAGCAAAATGATCCGGTCATTACTTTATTATTTGTATTTGGAAGGGAGTTAGAATATAAACTGTATGCATAATTATCCTTAAATATAATCGGCATCATCGGCAAAAAAAACCCGACTTATTGTTCAAATCAGTTGGCAATACTAGCAATCAGTGGTAATGGCTACTATTACTATTGATAAAAGCATCTTTAATTTTCATTGATTAATGATAGGAAAAATGAACTTGAAGTTGAAGGTGTTTACCAAGTGCTAAAAATGTGTATTTTGCGCCCGGTGTGTACGCCCTGAAATGAAACGCCATAGGCAGTGATTAATTAATTAGTTATTTATCCAGTCATTATCAGATGAGAGCAAATTGGCATTTTTGTTGTGTAATGTTGAAAGTATTTTCTTGTCACTAAACTAAGAGCAACTTTAACCAGTTTGGACGGTCATTTAAAACATATATGGGAGAATAATGTGAGTGAGTGTTATTGCTGTTTTATTATTATTATTATTATTTTCGGATAATCTATCGACTCTCATGCTTGATTTAAATAGCCAGAGAGCAGCGGCAGTGAACTTCATGTCATCATTACTAACATACCAGCCAACCAGCAAGTTTGTTCAAGTTTGTTGAATGAAGCTTTTGATTATTTGCTGTTGTATTTGATATGCTATTATAACATAAGAACATTACACGAGGAGATAGGAAGTAGTTGTGTCAACCCTGTAAGCATTTGACTGTCGAGCTGACTAGACGAGCATCTGCAAAGTCTATGTACGTGTTTAGTCATAGTCAAGTTATTAGTATTAGTGGTGTGGTTGAACCAACGAAAAGGAATAGACAGGAAAGTGTAGGATTGATGGACTGGCTGGATGATACAATTATTTTTGTGTGCTCGCTGATAATGTATTTAGTGGACAAGAGAATAGAAAGAGAAGTATAACAACATAAAAATATTGGGTTTCGCAAACTGACAAGATCTCATTATCATATGTAGTGAAAATGACAGTGAAACTTCTCTATTAGTCGGAATGTAGTGAATAGTACTCTAAATCTGTCCATTGGTCCATTTAATAACTGGATGTGCTGTTTGTTACAAGTTTAAAAGGTGCGGTGGTAGTAGAAGTGTATCATAAATACTATCATCATAAATAGTATCATCATAAATACTATCATCATAACAAGCGTCAATAGCTGATAGTAAGGTTGGAACGGATAAGGTGTCAGAGTGAAGTTGATTGTGATTTAATCTTGTCGGAGTTAAAAGAAAGTCCACTTATTTTGTTTAAAGGATTGACATTTCAAGTGGTTTTTTGGAGAAATGGGCAAAGGTGAAAAATGTTGTGAAATCTGATAAAGTTTTTATAATTCATCCATTCCATTGGTACAAAAAGTTGTTAGGTTCGTGGTCTGATAGTTTGCTGGTGCTCTTCTATAAATTTGATGCAATGTTTTGGTAGTAAATAATCAATAATTTTTAGAAGATAATATGTAACTGTATCGTACTGTGTGTTCATTGTAGGAAAACATCGTATCGTCATCGTCATGAGATGTTTTGACATTGACTGACCGCACATCGAACAGCAGCAGGGACGCGTACGTGAATTGTTGTACATGACGGGATAAAGACAACGGATGTCAGTATCCAAAAGATAGACGTTTTTCGGTCGGAAATATTTTTTTGAGTTACTGCGGCGAAGGACAAGGATTCTTGTCCACGTGAGAGGAGGAGTCATGAACAAACTTGAAATGTAATTTTTTAACAAGTTTTTATTTTCAAACATGTCAATGATAATTGAATAACCTTGAGTTTTCTTTCTTAATTGTGTTTACGCCTGTGCATGGAATGTGTATCACAAGTATATCTAAAATGCACATTGTGGATGTCACAATGTGATATCATAAAAATCACTATAAATTCCGTGAACTCTGCATTAAGTTAGTTTGTGGAATCTCGTAAACGTCATTAATGAATCATCATATTTTTCTTTGTTTATTTTTACAGGCTCTGGCGGATTTGTTTCTCAATTATAAGAGCAGTTTTTGTGTTGGTGAACAATTTGTATTGCATTCCTACTTACGTAGTATGGTGCTCTTTGTTTGCTCCAGTTTATCTTATAAGCCCCGAACTCTATTGGTACTATGAAGGAGTTCTATTCGATTGGCTTCTCACAATGGTGGCATTCTGGAGCTATTCGGCAGGCTATCGAAGTAAGTTTAACTTTAATTTACAACGTCATGATGGAGGTTTGACTTCAAAAATATGCTCTACTTATTATTTAATCATCAATTAATCTTGTCGTTTTTGTTACAGTTGTGGAGACTGGCGACATTATCGAGCATCTTCGTGATGAAGAAACTTTGGTTCTAGTTAATCATCAATCAACAAGTGATGTACCACTTCTGATGCATTGCTTCAGTTCCCGTCGTGAGTTTCTCGAAAGATTGAATTGGGTAATGGATGCAGTTTTTCAGTATACCAACTTTGGAATTGTGTCCACACTTCATGGGGATTTCTTTATCAATGCAGTAAGTGTAGAATTTCACTTACCTTTTGGATTCGTATAATTTTAAATGTAAAGTTCACCATTAAACTAAATAACCATTATGATATAATTAGGGTCGAAACAATAGAGAAGCCTCTCTGAAAAATCTCGAAAGCTACCTTAAATCTAAATGGTTACCTCGGAAACGAAAATGGCTGGTTCTATTTCCCGAGGGAGGATTTCTTAGGAAGAGGAAGGCAGCTAGCAAACGGTTAATAACATACATACTTAAAAGTTCCAATAACTAGTAGCTTACCTGAAATTATTCAACGTGAAAATTACTCAATAAACACATTCATTTACAGATACGCCGAAAAAATGAAGTTACCTAACCTTGATTATGTTACTCTTCCACGATTGGGGGCCATCCAGACAATAATTAACACGCTTGGTGAAGCAGGAAAGCCTCAGGGTAAGCGTAATGTTACTGCCAATTCAAAGTTTATAATAATTAGTAGACATTGTCTCATCCCTCGTTGTTTTCGTTTTTAGAAGAAAGCTCTGGTGATTCAAGTGGACGCTTAAAGTACATTGTTGATATGACAATCGCATACCCAAATGGAATACCACTCGATTTGGGTGATATTGTTACTGGGTTCACACCCCCTTGCAAAATCCGTATGCACTACAAAATATATCCACTCCCTGAGGTAATTATCTTTCCGCTATCCAGCAATTAAAAGTAATTTAAGAAAATGCTTACAACTGTAATTTATCTCGTTAGGTTCCTCATGAAAACCCTGAAGAACTACAGACTTGGTTGTACAATTTGTATATTGAAAAGAACAATATGTTGGGGCATTATTATCGAACTGGAGTTTGGAATGCGGAAACAAGAAAAATTGATATCAATGGACCGTTACAGAAGTTAGAACCCAGTGAGAGTGATTTGGCAAACGCAAATGTGACCCCTGGCTCTGATGCTGTTGATGAGGCTCGCAATGTCCAACCTCGATTAGTCGATGACGACTTGCTGCGTCATCGTATTCCATCTGTAGACAGCGTTCATTCTAAGATAAATGATTCTGAGCTTATTGCTGAACAAAAGGGTACGACTAAACAATGTTCAGGAGATGAAGAGGAGTCCAATGTTGAAGAGAAGCAGGAGTACAACTCAAAAACTATTCACCTTGATTTGCTCAGAGTAACACTTCTCCATGGCGTATTTATCCTGTCGTCGCTGGTACATCTTATGATGGCCCGAAACATTTACTCCTTATTCACAAATTTATGATATCATTGATCCCTTTACTCTACTTCATAAAAATCGCATTTTTCGTGTCAAATTTTGTGGTACTGCATTCAATTACTATTAGTTTTCTTAAGTCATACCAAGTTCTAAATCTCAAGTCTTATAATTCACACTTTATCTTATTTTCACTTTCATGTAAATCTGTTCAACTTAATTTGTTACAAATAGGTGTATATTTCATATTTAATAATTTATATTATAGTATATATCTATTTATTATGTGTATTGTAAATATTAAGTGTAAATTAGTGAATATTATGTATATGTATTTACGAAACAAATCTCCGACTAGTGTTACAGAGTCTTTGGTGTATTTTTCATTGTTCATATATAATTAATTACAAATTACAAGTCATCGATGAATGATATAATCGTTGCTTATTTCAGAGTAACTGCTGGTTCCTCCAGTTGGAATCGCGAACTTTTTTAAATGTATTAATATTACTTAATGAAGATTATTTTAGCTAGTTTCGGATATTTGTTTCCCAAATTTCATTAGGATACTATACTCTTACCTATAAGTGAATAAGTTTAACAATCATATAATGTGTTATTACTGTAGTTACAACTTTACTGTGCTGTAAGCGAATAGATTTTCTGCGTTTACTATCATCTTAAAAATCTGTCTATCCATCTTTAAACTTTATCAAAACCAGCGTTTTTGTGAAATCCCATGAATTTGAATTGTTGTGTCAAATTCATGGGCGTGCTTTACAACTAACTGCAACGGTGTCTTGTAATCAAATTATTATTTTGTCACTCATCAAATCTTCAATATTTTATATGTTAATTATTATCGTTTTTGAAACGAGTTTAGTTTTGTGTACCTTTCTATAAAATTCATCTTAATTTATCACTACTGGTGCTTTATAAAATTAATGTAAAAAAATAACCACCATATCATCGTCAATGGCTAAGTCATATTTGTTCAATTAACTGTATTATTTTTATTTTTTGATTGTAACAAGTTGGTAGCTAAAAAAATACAAATTTCCAAATGAATTGTCAACTTACAAATAAATCAATGTACGTAGTGGTAATGTTGGTTCTGGATATTGGTTTGTTGAAGGTTAAATAATATAATACAAAGTGTAGTTTTATTAGTCGTTGTTGGTTTGTAGTCAAAGTAATAGTAATGTGTTTGTTTCTAATAGTGCTGTATGCTAATCATGAAATTTACATTTAACTTATGTATTTAAGTAATGACACCATTTATGTTGGATCTCAGAGAAATCTTGTAATGTGTGCATAAGTAAATAAGTCTGGGTTCATTAATTTTGTATGACTTGCTTTTGAAGTGAAGAGCGTACAGATAGATCTTCGTACATTTGTAAGTGGATTTCCGAAACATGGAGGGAAGTTTTGAACATTTTTTGAGATTTATTTGGAAATTGTGAGCCCATGACTAATTGTAAGATTTTATCACATGACTTGATACACTTATTGTTAGTCTAAACTTGGAGAATGGAATCAGAAAGAATCGTTGTGTTACATAATCAACGACAATTCAGCAATGCATGTCACAAAGAGAACTAAGAGAACACCAACTCTAAGGTACTTTGACTGCAAATAATATCTGAAATGTTTAAACTCAGGATTACCAAATATTCAGAATACTAATTAAAATAAATTGTGCTACCAAGAATGGTATTTAGTTGTAACACCGCACACAACAATTCACAGGTTGCCTCACTTTTTGCAGCATAATATGCTACATGATCAATGATTGTCATGACTATTATTTTTTAGTTATTTATTATTGTTCGTAAAGTATTGCTTGGAAATTCCTTTGAGTACATATATATTAGTGTCATTTGACGGCATTATTATAAGATGTTGGCGTGTTTTATGTAATGTAGATAGTGACATGAAAATCTGAAAAATTGTTTGTTTTATACGTTATATAATTATGATTATTATGCATACTATACATATATATGTAAATAGATACAAAATACTATAGTAGTAGATTATTCTCAAAATTCCAACTGAAAAAAATTGTAGTTTGTCCAAAATACACACTGCATTTTAATTGTCTGTGATAGAAATGTCACTTGGCTCACCTATTGTGGGAGTTAAGAGTTGATGAACCAAAGGCCTTTATAAAAGGGGATGGATGTTTAATTATTATTGATAATGATTCAATGTGAAACCGATAAGTGTTTTGGCGTGTTTTTAAATGTGGGAAGAGTGTTTACTCAAAAGGATTATTTGTGAAATATTATGTATGTTCTATATGCATGCGATAGTTGTCATCGTGTATATGGTAGTACTTAAATTCTCTGTCATTCATTATATATCGCGAGGATTCAAGATATTATAAAAAATAAAAGGTTTTAAACATTGTAAAAGTAGGTGCTGGTGTTGGTAATCATGTTGGTCGTTTGGGAATTAATACATAGTATCTCAAACAAGGAATATTTAAAACACTGCGTGACACCCGTCCAAATGTTTTCCACATGTTCCACGCTACTGCTAGAAGTTTTTAAGAGATTAACGGGTAGGCATTTAGTCTTTGGGTTACTCACTGACATTTAACTATAAAAACTAATTATAAGTAGCGTGAAAATCCACTGTGTATTTCGTCGTTGTTACGCTTAATCGACTTACATCAAATTTGATTCATGAATTGTGAAGTATTTACAATTTCCTAGAACTGAGATTTTTCCTGTATACAATGTTCTTTTCCTCTGTGCGTGTACATAGAGATGTTTAACTATGATTTAATATGTTTTTACGTCATGTCTTTCGCAACCTTTTTGTTTTGCTGCTGTTCTTTATCTTACTAATAGTTAGCTCATCGTGGCATTAGAAAACTTCTTGTAATCAGTCACAGCTAATTTCTTACCAACCGAAGAAAATTTGTATAGTCATTATTGAATTCATCTAAAATAAGTCATTTATGTGATTTATCAGTAAGATGGTGTAAGTATAATTTATATAGACACATAGAATAATATAGACCAACCTAATCAGGAATTATAACCAAAAGAGTCAGTGTAGCTGCGCGTTAATTGAGAAAACTCCACTGTCTTAAACGTGGTGAAAATACATTTTGATAAAAAGAAGTATTGATATTACTAGCTTATAGGATCACAGAGGAGTAAGTGTGTCGATATAATGTTTATCAATTCATTGCTACAGCTTCAATCTTTCTTTTTTAAATAACTTAAAAGTAAATGTATGCTTTCACGTATAACAGGTCGAGCATTCTACTACTATTCATCCCTTGTGCAAAACCAAAAAAATCGTAATGCTAAGTTTGAGTATAATTTCCACTTCCACTTAAAATGGGATAGTGAAACATAATATATGGTATGCTATTATTTATGAATGAATGATTGAGTTAAAGGGTATTCCGTTCAAAGAGGTGAAATACAAAATTTGATATTATTATTACAAATTACGGTAGATTGAAACAAGTTTGTTGAAATTTTAAGGAAATCAGTGTTTTGTCAGCATTTTTGCGTCTATCGGTGCAACGTTGTTGGTATTTGATGTCATTTAAAGCTTATATAATAATATGATGATCATGAAATTAGGTTGGAACAAGTTATAGGGAACTTCTACTATGGGTGTGGATGACAATAGGCACACGTACCCAATTATAGCTCTTATTTTCACACAAATTTATTACTGACGTATATATATATATACAAATATATATACATATATACTTGGTAGATGTTAATCAATCAATCGAACAAAAAGTGATGATGAAAACTCACAAGCATGGGATATATAGAGAATTTAGTCATGAATACATATATATATATATATATATTATATAAATATTATATATATATATGAAATACAATTTAAACAGCTACAAAAAAAATATTTAAACAAATATATATCAACAATGTACCAGCATTAAACCACATTTTTAATAGTACGTGTTGAATAAATGTGCATGAAAAAACAAAGAGGCATAATATATGGTATGTGCAGTTAACTGTGTGTTAAGGTTGCTGCATTGATGAGAAACTCATCTACCTGCAAAAACTATTCAATATTGTAGGAATTGTTACATTGTATATATGTGTACCTACCTACCTGGTAAATAATATATTACATTATATAATCATAATATGCGTATAACGATGATGATAATGATTATTATTGTGTACTTAGGTATGTCTTTTTATCTCTCGTAAGTTTAATATTATATGTTTGACCGTATAATTTAAATAGTAGACAATGAGATGATGTGCCTGTTGTTTGTGAAGTGATGAAATCTAAAGAATGAATAAAAATGATGTAGCTTATAACACTTTGAGTCAGAACTTAAGAATAAAGAGATACAAATTAAGTTATTTCTACAAATGACTTGTTTTATACAGAATACTATTTTTTACCAAATAATCTGGAGGAAAAAGATTGGACATAAACGGAGAGCATAATTGGTATGCATACCATATAAGATGGCATCTGTTAAAACGAACAAAAATTGTTTACAACCAGGATTTAATTGCATTTCCCCTTCATTACAAAAATTAAGGAGTAACATCTGCGAATACAAGTGTTATGAGATTTAGTACGTTATATGGTAGACAAGACTGGCCCAGCATAATATTCCTACTCCTCCTGAGAATTGGTAATGAAGTAGGATATGACAATTTTTTTACCTTCAGCAGCAGCCACCGCCAAATTATTTGTTTCGCATTATGTATGGGTTCTCCTCTGTTGTCTGTGTTAATACTATCCCACGCCATTCCTACCCTCCTTCGTTAAAAGCAATGTTTTAGTTTTAGCTATTTATTCAAATCATCGGTCCGTAAATACATTGGGTTCGTTTGTATTTTTATGTGTGTGACCTCCCAGCTGTAACTTGGAATCATATTTATCCTCAGCCGATTGACATGAAACTCATATTCTTAAAGTAAACTGCCAAATTGGCAGTGCCAATCTGATCACTGACCACCTACCGACTACTAGCGTCAGGTTACTCCTAGCCTAAAACTCCAGGAGTCGGGACAATTTGAGATGTTTAATCTCAAATATCGTATGCGCCATATCGTATGTGCGAGGATGCAGATTTGCGATTTTTTATTTTTTATTCGATTTTTTATTCACATATGCAAAAACTTTAATCCACAATTACGGAAAAAACTACTAAATTATACACAATTTATATTTTAAAGTTTTTTGATTTTCAAACAAACAGTCTTCCATCATCAATAACAAAATATTTTTTCGCTTTTTCTATGCAATGTCAATATATGTAAACTAGGCCGGTGTGAATATAACTATCGAAAGCAACACGTTCATTATGTTGGTAATGCATGGTGAACAATAACAATTCAAATTTAAACAAAGACTTATTAAGCCTAGCCGCCAGAATATTAACACACTAAAAACATGCCCATATGAATAGTGACTTCCTGAAGAAATTGTAACGTATACTGATTTCCTTGCATTTTAGGCTAACTAGCAGACTTGGTAGCAAAAACTGAGGCTGAACTAATGAAATCAAAAACTAATCCAAAACTGAAATCATATAGTGATAGTAGGTTTTACACCTACTGAACTCAATTACTCTACAAATACAAAAGCTTAACCCATTTCAATCAATTGCATAAATCTATTAAACTTTTGACTTTTTTACTAAAAATAGGCTTTTGTGCCTTGTTTCATGCAGCCTGAATGGTGAATGGTGATATGTCGGAGCTAGATTTAGTCTTGCTTTTAGATAAAATTTTGTGGGCCATGCTTCATGGTATACTAGTTGAAGAACAACTTTTTTATTTGAATAAAATGAGTTGATATTACATTTTCGTATTGTTGTTTGTGCTTATCGCAGATGTGGTAATTTGAATATATTTTTTTTCGCGGATTTGCTTAATTTCAGTCAAAATTAAAAAATCCCACATTTGCACCCAAATGCATAATTTCGTAAGATTTACATGACCATTACTATCAATTATATTATATCCAGCACCTACTTTTACCGTAATAATGCATACAACAGTTTTAAACTTCAGATACAAATTGCAGTTTCACTTGCTGACTAATTAGCCATCCTTAGGGAGCGCATGGGATGCTCACGACAAAACCTGACACCAGTGACACTTGTTTTGCCGTAAAGATGTCTACCGGTGCCGGTGGTATGTCTGTGTTCCATATTGCGCTCATTCGTCGTGTACTTGCTTCTATGCTCTATCATACAAGAATCTTGCATAAAAATTAAGGATGTTGATTTGATTATTCTCCAATAAAGTGTACTTTAATTATAGGTATGTCGAATGATTTAGTTATAGTTAGAAAGAAAATTAATGTACATGTTGTCATGTTTTTACACATTTCAACCAAGTAAGTGACACAGATTGGAGCCAGATGTTATATAAACTGAAACCGCAAGGTAAATACACGACGCTGTGTTGCTGGTGGGTTTAATTTTAACAAGCGCTTATAATATAACAATTCTACGACCATGTTTAAGTTTAGAACATTAGCTCAATAAATATTTTTTCAATTAATATTTTGTATTTATGTTGTCGTTTTGTAGACATGACAGACAGTGTGTTTTTATTCATCATGGAATATTTTATAGAATACATACCTTCTCTAATCATATCATGTATAAACTTTTATTACATTCAATGCCCATTGATATAAAAATTCTACGTAGGCAATACTATGTGTTTCTAGAAAGGGTTACACTCCACACCTGCGTCCGTGTAACAATCAATAACCAGAGAGGCTAATAACTCTTTGGTTTTTATGCATGTTTACCCAAATGGTTGTCACACATTCAGCATAAAAATATTTAATGATATGACCACATTGTGGATTTAGATGACCCAGCCATTTTTTCTCGATACACTTGGAATATGCATACGAAAAGTAAAAATATGATATGATGTGTTGTATTGCGATTTGGGAATTAATATTTATTTACTTGGTTTCATTTCCAGGTCTACGTATTTTCTCGTATGTCGCTTGGTAGTGGCTTAATTTATTTTAATGGATTATAGAACCATACGGAAGAATATTAATTTCAGTAGCTGGGAACCAGCATCCTGCTATGTTGCACGTTTAGGTTTACCTATCATTGCATTGTAGAAAAAAAATTCTGGCCGATTATAAGTTTTAAAATCGTTTAGTTTTCGTATATAACAAAACGCGGAACGTTGTCTTGATTACTTGGTATTTTTTCCAAAAACCTTTTTTTGGACAAAATGACCCCTAAACGAGAATACAGTATTTTACCACAAGGGGAAGGGGATTTTCACCATCACGTTCGTGAGGGTAGACCAGCAGTGACATCTCAATACATTTGTTTGGTTACCGTGATAGCAGTAGTAATTTGTTTAATATTGGCCGGTGTTGCGACACTCACAGCATCCATGTTTTACTCTGATCAAGTTTCAACCACCTTTGGACACATTTGGTATAGTTATGAATCCAAAACATCTAATGCCACCTCCACCAGTACGAGTACCACCACCAAAACCACGTCTGGTGACTCATCCTTCACAAAAGGATCTTCAGCTTTTCCTCACGAACCAAGGAATCATTCAGCATCTGTTGCAAATCATAATCCAACGGATTATTCTAATCAACAAAATAAAACGCTTGATTCCAACCATCGACACCATCACCATACTCATCATAACAAAAACAGTAGTGGCGACAGTGCTTCTTATGGTTACAATGGTAGTGGAAGTGGCTTGCACAACTCTGATAATTCTACTGGTGACAACGACACATCTTCCGAGTCTGAAGAATCGGATTCTACAGCGATGGAAACTACGGAAAAGGACCAGGAATTTATTGACATGGAAGAGCTAAAGGATAAATTTGGGGAAGCGATGAGAGATTTTGAAAAATACATGGAAAATATCACGGTGAGAACATAGTACAAATTGGTTTCATAAGTATATACATCTTTTTAATAGAATAAAACCTAACTACTTTAACAATTAACTTTTATACACAGGGTGTCAGAAAGGCGGAATTTTTGGTTCCAATATTTATGCTGATTTGCTTCCTCAGTGTATTTAGTATAATTAGCCTGTGTTGTTGCGTCATGATGAGAAGAAGGGACAACAGACGGAGAAAACTTTTTGGGGTATCATGCAATACAGATAAAAGCTAGATTATGAATGAGATTGAACATAAACTCTTCAATTTCGTTTTCGTTGCAGAAGCTGATAACGGATCTTCAAACAGGAGACTCGAAAACAGTGCTTTTGAATCATTCAGACCTGGATGACTAATGGGACTACGTTTATCCTTCAATTATACATTTAAATATTGTACCACTATATATGTGGAATTCGATGCCCACTATCATCAAAATTTCGTACATTATTGTTTTTTCCAGTATAAATGGAAAGGTGAAAGTTTGACTGGTATCGCTCCAAGTTAGCGTTAATAATTTCCAGTTTTGTTAAGTAAACTTATGCCTGCAAGTTTTCATCCATCTTCAAATTGCTGATGAATTCGTAAAAGGATGTTGGCTTGTGGCGCAACGACCTATCCCTTAACAACTGTTTATCCTTGGCACGTTTATATAACATTTAAAAACATAACATTTTGTACGTGCAATGAGTGAATCACTTTTTATTTATTAGAAATATAATTAAATAACATATTATTAGGACGACGTGTGTAGCAATTAAAAAGGTAGATAAGTTTGTTTACTGATCGTATTTATGTTTATCTAAAAAAGTAATGTTTGAACATATGGCCCCAGGCAACGTATAGGTCAGCCTTGCATTCAAAAAACCAGTTTTATTAATTTGATTAAACTGTTGACATTAAAATCAAAACCTGTCCGCGTATAACGTGTTGCCCACCACTCAGGCCGACCACTGGCGACAGGCATGTAATTTTCTCTGGCAGTAGCAAGAGAAATTACCAAAACAATGCCAGCTAAATACGAATACGAGTTCGAACCTTTAGCGGTGTCAAGTCGTCAAGTGGCGCCAAAATACCATAATTGCAATTTAGGCGCCACTTGACACCTCAAAGTATCAAAACTCTTATCTAGTTGGCATTGTTTTGGTAGTTTCCCTTACTAAAACCATACCAGAGAAAATGTCATAACCTGCTAATGGTCGGCCCGGAAAAAAAAGTATACTGAGAAATTTCAATATTTTCAATGATTCAAGTGAGTCATTCATATTCTTATTTTTCGTACCAAAATAGAATATTAGAAAAGGAAAAAAATCGCGTTAATGAATGATTTATAAAAACGCTATGTAAATGCAATGCAATCCTTGACATGAAATTTTTACTTTTTATGGAAATTATTTTAAATGTTATATTCTATGTTTAAATTTTTCTGAATTGCAATACCACGCACCCAGAATGATAACCCTGTTCTTTCTTTTCTACAACACAAACAAAATGTTAAGTAAAAGTATTCTACTAAAATAAAAATTAGTATAATATATTATGCTTATGCGTGTCTTAATGTCTACAGTCTAAAACATATTCCATACATAATACACAATTAATTATCTGCAAACATAATTTGTAAATAAAGCGATACGACAATAAATTGGCCTACAATTTTCAACGCAGTTTGAGATATCAAGAAAAAGAACACTTAAAATTGCAGAAAAACAAAGATGACAAAGTCAGCTCATTACTGGCTCACATCACTACGCAATAAACCCTGCAGTAAGATGTAATTAAACGAGCATCAGCATCATTCATGCAATCACTCGTTATTCAATCATCATTCATTTCTTATTTCTGAGATATTAATTTTTGAGTGATTTTAAAGGTGCAGAAATATTTTTTACTCTTATTGTGAAATATTAATTTTTGAGTGATTTTGACGCTTCAGAAATTATTATCTGAGTTGGTAGGTCAGAATACTGTAATATCACAAAGGCGAAGGAACACATTATACATATATATCTATGCATACATACATACACAAAGGAGAAAGGCTGTGACCTTATTACTCGCAAATCTGCGATGCTCATACATACATGCATGCATAGGAAGTAAATACCCTACACGCGAATCGCGATATTATTATTGTTTCATCGTAGATTGTATTATAAGACATCAACATCAACCACCACGTGTTTGGGAATTTCATCTTCGTCACATGGTTGCACGGGTTATAGCAAGCACACTTCATCAAATTACATTTGTAGCACTGCTGATTGATGGCATGGGATTATGTAATAGGTACATAACTCGGTATTGAGTCAACTCGTCTGTGTGTGTATGAAGCCAACCTTTCTGCTACTATTCTGCTATTACTACTACAAAGTACAAAGTAGATAGATAAAAACGTGGTTTTTTTGGAAAACGAACAATGTGAAAAGTGTGTGTACATAAAACATCTGATCCAAAGCCCATAAAATTTATACTGCCAGTTGTATTCCCAATTAAATCTGTAAAAATATTGTTTCTAGTCGGTGATAACAGTTCAAATATTAAATCATAAATTGTTGTAATTGTTAAACAACAGCTTTAAGTACTACTAACTTGTGTTCTATTTTAAGTATTCAGTTTGATTTTGCTTTAATCCTGTAACATTGCTTTAATTTCTCATAATTAAATAACCGGTATTTTAAAGCCAATGTGTTATTTAGTTATGACGATAATTTCCCATTACATTTTAAACATATTTGCTTACCATCAAAGCAAGTAAAGTACCCTTTTTATTACAAATAATATAAATTGAATACCGGCGAGTTCCACGTTCAATTCAATGTGATTTTGTCCTTCCTTTAAAGCAATTCTACTCTTAATTTTTTAATTCTCTTTTTTTCTTATAATCTGACGAAATGCACGGTCATTTTTGTTGTGAGCATCTTTCTTGAACAAGCGTACCACTTCTTGTTCACTCAAAGCAATGTCAAAGGTTTAAATGGGTGATATTTAATAGTAAGTTGAAAATGTAGAGGTTGTGACTTTCATCTTATCTGTGCACCAAGTAGTACAATAACCATATTAAGTGTACCACCACCACCGGTATTTAACAGGCTGCAAAACTCTTTGGTAAACATCAAGCTGCGTTTCAACTTCCACAAGTAAGAATTCATTTTGCTAATCTAACACTATATATTACTGACCATCCTTCTTATTTTTTCATTATGATCGCAGTAAGATGGAGCTAGTAAATTGTAAAGTTATTAGTATTACTTTACTGTAGCATTACGAACAATCCAAGGTCGATACCCACCCAGTTCGGGTTGGTTTAGAATGTTTCCTAATTTTCATGTAACATAACTACCTGAATCTTAAGGCAAGTGTTCTGGAGCATAACTGAGGTACTTTGTGTTGAGTCACTTTAGTAAACCGGACAAAAAACTTAACTCCAGCATCATTAGTTTATGTATGAAAAATTACCACGACACATCATCACAGGCACTGTAACTGAGCAGTATTAACTTCACCAGTAACTGACCAACCACTACCATTTTAGTCAGCTGAGTGAATATAGTAGTTACTGGCGTAAATAATTAGTTACTGGTTTAATTAACGATGAATGCTGTTTCTTTGCTCTCGCGAGTTATGCAATAAAATTCAATCGCTGGTATACATGAACTTTTGAAACGGACGTCGTTGACATTGGCAATGCCATGCTTTCTTCTTTGTGCTTATCGCGCGGTTGTTTCTAAATTAACACTACATCATAATTAATTTACTTTAAAGATCGTTCGCATGCTAACTAACAGCGGTAACATGTCGGACCGCCGATTTATAGACATGATGAACTTTTATTTGACACGTAAAAATAGGAATGCAGGTTGGTACATTTTTTCTATAATTGTTCATTGGAAGGTGTACGCATTTAGGTATATTGTCATTGTAAAGTCAAAATAGACCAGTTTACTAAAAAAATGAGCTTCAAAGACACATTTAATCTCATTGTGTTTTTGACAGTTGCCTCTTGAAAGTTGTTTGCTTAATTCTGAGAATTTCACATCATCATTGTCATTATCATCCGTATATAACAAAAAGTAAACGCATGAATTGAAAGAGGGCTGGAAAAAATTGAACAAGATAAGACAGCAACACATCAGCATCATTAAATAATACTATGATATATATATTGCTCTTTAATAAAGATTGGGAGGTCGGGATAAAGAATCTTTACTAAAGATTATGGGTATAAGTTGTACCATGTTCAGTATTAGTCCATTGTACGAATATTACCACAGTACCACATACATATAATAAGTACTTTCATAGCTGTGGAATTTTTTACTTTTGGAAACTCCATGACTGTTTCAGTTCCTGGTTTTGGTTGTTGCTATTTACAGTTCACGAATCATTCTTTTTCTCTGTGATCAATTATTAACTTTGACAAACATTAAACCTTACGTCATCAGGAACTAGTGGAAAATCTTGAACGAATCAGAAGTTTCTTTTTGCGTAATTAAAGTAAAGACTGAATGAGCGAGAACGGTGCTGGCTTTTGCTGTTTACTGATAAAAACAAAAGTAATTAAAACATGTGTCATGCACGATGGCAGTGGTCTACATCACGGCAGTGTTGAAGGATTATCATGAATGTGCGCAATAGGATAACTGCATCACTCCAGATTAAATTGTACATAAATAATATTCGCATTATAATTTATGATTTGTGACCATAACTGTAACTTCATGCTGAACAGGAGAAGGAATGTTGGCACATCATAGGTTGAGGTGATTTAATTTGGATTTGGATTTTTTGTAGTTGGAACTGTATGATGATAATACAGGCGAATGCGTAGAAATAATAGAGGTGCGTCCAAGTTCACGCGTGTATTGTATCTCTTGTGTTTACCAAAACACCTCTTAGACCGTGCATATTATTAAAAATTGCAACTATCAACGAAGTAGGCCAGACAGAGGGGCGATGGAATTTTTTAAATATACCTACAAAATTTTTAACCAATCTCCAAACAAAGTTCTTACTTTGCTCTCGTTTCATTAAAAAAGGTAAAATTGAGAGTGTGGCGTTGCGGGTACGGGCGACCGCAAGATCTTATGATTCTGCATTAATTAATTTTATGCCCATTCCACGATCGCAAATTTTGTATTTTCGATCTCCGTTTCTTTTGTAACATTGTAACTCAAAGTACGAAGTGCGAAGATCATGTCGAAATCCCTGAATAGCTGTCATTTGTCTAAGAGAAGTAATTCATAGAGATATCACCAATTCCTAATTACTGTAGCAATTTTACAGTATTCACTCTCTTCTTGCCAAATAGCACGCGAACGTATCATGTGCATATGGGATGTTAATCAAAAGGACGTCGTATTTTATACCCAATCACTCATCTATCTAACGGACTCATTTTTATTTAAAAATGCTACATTTTTATCATATCTTGTGCACATTCATGTCATTCAGTAGAACCAGGATGCATAAGATGCTGATATACTGAGTTACTGAATTTGATACCATTTGTAATGGAAGTCAATCAACAAATTATAACACCATTTTGTGTGGCCTTCCACACTCCCCAGTTCACGCATCATATTTTCAGCAAAATTGGAGTGTTGTTGATTTTAAAGATCCGGTTCACCATCAAAAGTAATCCATTAAACAAAGACGTTCTTGTGCGCATGGGTTCGTCCATCATCGTATAATATGTATCTCTTGATTCCCAAAGTACAGAGAAGATGCCACACATGAAGAAACTAAATGAATGAATATCACCATGATATGATAAACAGACGAGATACCTACATTTATGTATACCCATATACGTTTTCTGCATTCTTCTTTATTACATGGTCAATAGTTCACTGCTGCATTCAATAATATTTTTCCGACTTGAAAACGCTGACAAGTATAATTTCAATAGTCTTGTTTTATTTTATAAGCGTAAACGATCCTACCCGAGGCCCCAGGCAGGTCGCTCGTGGTAAATAAGTTAAAAGTTCCAATTATTCCAATAATACCTATGTACCTAGTACCTAGCTCATATGAGTCGGTATAGTAAAAATGAGCTTTGTATTTAGTCATTCGACTCCACGAAAATATGCACTGCTAAATATGAGCCATGAATATTATATACATGCATAAGCATACGCACAAGACACAAGCAATAATATGTTTATTTTGATTATGCACAGCAATCATTTAATACTATTTGGACGTTCAAACTAACTACAAGAAGATATTTAACATGGCGAGCACCATGAAATGAAATGAACACCCAGCATTGAACTCATTACAAGCAAAGAGCAAGGAAAGAAGTAGATAAGATAGCACATATATCCCCCTTCAGCTGAATATATAAACTCGAGAAAATCGAAACACCAGTCTTTTTTTGACATTTGATGTCTTCACGAGAACAAGCTCTCTTCAGAGAACTATTTATTTTATTGACGACTTCCATAAAGCATTTTCCTGGAAAGAATAAATACCACTATTGTATATATCAATAACTTTTTCTGCATTTTGTTTTTAATTTTGACCGAGCTTAGAAGAAAAACTTCAGTAATTTTGTTAAAATTTCCAAGTACTTAACAATTTATAAACACGAACAAACTTTAAAAAAAAAATTTTGTTGAAAGAGAGGCAGACATTTGACATTTGTAAAAATAATTTATTATTTTACTCATTGACATTAACAAAATTAAGAAAATGAACACAACAGATATACATTTTCATAGGAATGAAAAGTCGAATTCATCGCACTTCTCATCATACTCCAAATATTTCTTATCCAATGTTTGGGTCAAGATACTGAAGTTTTCTTTTGCATTCAACTTAGTTAATGTTTTTAACTTTGGTAGTAGCGTTGGCGTAAAAATATATGTCCCAAACAAAGACTATGTTAGCAGTATGATACTGAAATTGCCTATGGTCTGTAAATATACCGTAATGCAGGCATGTCACTTGGTGTTCGAAAATATTGTTTGGCTTGCACAATTAAGTACGTGCTTTACTTATTTATTGTATAGTATAATATTATGTATCTAATTAATTTTTAAGTTGTATGCTTACCCGTTTTACTACTTGTTTAGTACAAAAAGGAAGGCGTTGCTTTTAAATGATGATACATGACTGCATAAAAATGTAACAATAATAATATTTTGCATTTTTTGTAATTTTAAAGTGTCTGGTTCATTACAACGGAAATATTTATCAAGAAGAGAAGAGAATGAAGAGAAGAGACGTCAGCAACAACGCACAGAAAGAACAGGCAAAACGAAGCAAACAGACTACCGCGAATCCCAAGGACGCTTGTCCAGATACATTAGAACGCTGAAATGGACCCCAATCCCACTCAGCGTTGGATTTGCACTTTTGGCATATCAACATTATAGACGAGTTGTTCGACGCACAACTGATGCAAACAATGCCACTGGTGTACATTTGGCGAGAGATTGGGAGGTTAGTACACATATTTGTATATCAAGTTGCTGTAACCACTGTGTTACTAACACACACCTGCAGAATCTTCCCGAGCTTCTTGCGAGCCAGAACATGAGGGGCCCTCATTGAGGGCTCCCCTGACTTACGTAATGTATTCCATGGGAAAACATAGGTTCTCGAGCCTATTCTCGTAATGTTAAAATTTCCGACAACATGTGGAAGATTTTGCAGGTGTGCGTAAGAGTATTATGATGATATTTGGTTCGTACAAGTGGATGCAGATTAAAATATGTTTTACTTTGCGGAATGGTCTGTTTCCATATAGTGCATTGATAACAAGTTATCACAACCCTTTCATTTTCAACCATGAATGTTTATTTATAGCCTTGCATGATACTGATTTTCTTTGCGAGTTGTTAGTAGTAGTAAATGTTTATATTTTCAGGTAACATGCTATCGTATGGTGCCACTGCGCTCATTCTCTCGAGCATGGGGATATGTACATAGTATCAATTTGCCTATTTGGGCAAGACAACCGTTGTACTCATGGTAAATTGTTTATGATGATTTTTAAAGATTTTACAATTTTAACGACTTGTTTTTTAAAATTGCTTTTTGGTTGTTATGGTCAGGTATGCAAATGCATTCCACTGCAATATCCACGAAGCTGAGATAGAAGATCTTCAACACTACAAAAATCTAGGTGAATTTTTTCGTCGTGGCTTAAAGACCGGTGTTCGTCCAATTTGCAATCAGAGCTCTATTGTAAGTTGTGTACATTCGTATGTGTTTTTGAAAAGTTATTATGCTTCGATTGTTATGAAATGTAATGGCGGATTAAGTTTAAAATTTGTGGGGTTGTGGAAACTTAATGTGGTTATATTGTTCGTGATTATTTAGGTATCCCCGGTTGACGGAACTATTCTTCAGTGTGGTAAGGTAGAATGTGGTAATGTGGAACAAGTGAAAGGAGTGTCTTACTCACTGCCTACGTTTCTCGGTCCGCAAACTTGGACTCACAACAACAATAACTACACAAATGAACTTCCTGATAAGCAGCAGTACTGCTCCAGTTTGCTGAAAAATAAGAACAATATTTTATTCCACTGTGTCATCTATCTGGCTCCAGGAGATTACCATAGGTTTCATTCTCCTGTTCAATGGAGTGTCAACTTTCGTCGACATTTTGCTGGTTTGTAATATTTGGTTTAGTAAAATATGCAAAAAAAAAGTATGCATAGTCAATAGTGCGTTGAAGATTTTTTCTTGATTTACAATTTTGTTGTACAATTCACTAGGTGAACTTCTGAGCGTTAATCCAGTCATTGCAAAATGGATTGCTGGCCTGTTCAGTTTAAACGAAAGAGCTGTTTATGTTGGAGAATGGGAACATGGATTTTTCTCATATACTGCCGTCGGTGCTACGAATGTTGGATCTATCAAGGTGTATGAAGATAAGGTAAATTTCTCGTTACATTTTAATTTGCAGTTGCACTAGAATTATAATTTTTAAGCTGGGTGTTAATTTTTAATTGTTTCGTTTAGGAGCTAACCACTAACTGCTGGAGCCTGCGAAAAAATACATTTGTGGATAAAAAGTTTAGTAAACCCATTCCACTGCAGAGGGGATCGAATTTTGGAGAATTCAATCTGGGCTCAACAATTGTTCTTCTGTTTGAAGCACCTCCAGATTTTGATTTTGCTGCAGAAAGTGGTGCCAAAATACGTCTTGGTGAAAGTCTATTTCAGTCCAAACGATGTGAGTCTCCTTCACAACGTGCTACATGAAGCTAACTCTTCAGTTTAAAGTTCAACTTACCTTTTAAAAATATACAGAATAACGAATTCCCACCCAACCTCAAATTTAAGGGTACCTCACGAGAAAGCTTCAATTTGTATTAAGAATTGTTACTATTGTGATTCAAAGCTCTTCCTGTTCGGGTACAGTGCCGTACAAGCAACAAGAATAAGTGTGACTTTGACTGTTGTCACTGAAAGTCTGATATGTATTAGTATAGTATGGATTTTATATGATAGTCTGATACTTTAGAAATATTTTATTTCATATATTGAACGTTATATGCATTATACGTTGTACACTAAATAAATAAATACGCCTATATTTATTAAACAAGCACACTACTAAAATTGATTACATGGTGTTCTAATTCTAATTATCAAGGAATTCCTTCACTTTCACCGTCATCTTGATGATATTTAAATTAATTAAAGAAGTCATGTGCAATTATTGGCTAGCTCGGCTTTCTCCTTTCATTTTGTGTTCCTAGATGCTCTTTATCAACTTCGTTGATGTCGATACTCTTTGTTTTCATCGCATTCTATAAAATAAAATAATAAATCAGAAAATACTCCATTAGCAAGGCACCTTGACCACGATTTCTTAATTTGCCCCCAGAATAGATTATGTTTCCTTTGAGTACCAATTTAGCGTAATTTTTGCTAATAATGGATGGCGAATGAATTATGTACCTTTACGCATCCCGTATACAAATGCAGCAGTGCATCACATCTTGACAAATTCCGATCGCCTTTTAAAAACTTCTCCGAGAACCACGCATTAAAGCAATCATCGTATGCTTTTTTCAACTCGTTACATTCCTCAGCAATGCTACTCATGAACTGTAAGATAATTAAGACATGGCTATGATTATTAATTACATAGGTAACATATATTATGCATTTAGCTAAAGTAGCATGAAACAAGAAAAAACGGCATAAACTATTTGTTACCTGAGGAGTGGGTGTGTCAACTGTACTATTTTGGGTTTGGTTTTCCATCCTCGATTTGTGTTGTGTTATGTATTATGAGATCTGTATATTAAAGGGCAATAGGAATTTAATTTGAACTCGGCACAAATGGGCAAACAATCCTATGCACTACAAGTTTAAGTAACAGCTCGCCAATTGAACAGTAAAATTGATGAATGATCCCATGGACTATAGAAACTTTCATAATTATTAAAATATTTCCCTCAACATAAAAATGTTAGAGGTAGTCATATTGACATTGTAACTTATCCATTTCATTCAAAACTGCTACTGGAAACTTTATTAACTCGTAACTGGCAATTTTGAACAATTATATTGTTGTATCAATCGATCAATCGATGCTATCACCTGTGTTGTGTGTGTGGTAAAGGAAGGACTGCGAGTGATTTTTTATCGACTGATGACATAGTACATCGCGGGTTTGTATGAAGAAATATATTCCGTCTCTCAACACCCCTGATCAAACATTCATATTTACCAATGTACTTTGTATGTAGCCATGCCACAAGCTATATAATGTAGTTCCTTGCAACGAAAAAAGGAGAAAGTTGGCAGAAATAATTCATGGAGTGATGAAGATAGGTTACCTTGACTCCGTGATGTGAGTTGAAATAGTTCTGTGAGAACACGTATAGGTTGCAGATGGCAAGTTAATTGAAATATAAAGGAATATCAAGCGCTATGGAATGAAAAGACAATTTAACCGTGTACTTATTCGGCTTTTGACTACAGATATACGAAATAAATGTTAATTCAAGAATGCCATTATTTTTCAGTTGGATGAGTTGTTTCGTTGATTTTATTCAATATTCCTTAATGCTGGTTATATCTTTAGGCTCGAATATATTACATGCCCTGTGTAATATATTAATATAGGTATTTTTTTAATAATTTACTTACGATAAGAACTTTTTAAATCTTAGTAGATTTGAATAAGTAGTCTGCAAAACGAATCATCTTATTTGTATAATATTATGTATACATATACATTACCTATGTTATTTAGGCGTGTACATAATATATACATATCATATCAGTCGTGCGTATTAGAGTAACGACGTGAAAGTTTTTAAGAGTTCATAAAAATGTGTTGTAGGTATTTTATGTCATTAATTAGTCACATAAATAACGTCATGCTCTAGATGAGTAACACAATTTATTTATTTCCTCCAACAACTAACTGTCTTTATGCTTCTCTCGTATATATTAACAATAATAATAATAATAATAGTACTTGAATTATATTATACGAGTAGTCCTGTAATATTGATAGCTAACATTATATATCTTTGCAAAATATTTTTAATTGATATTATTCCTTGAAACACTTTAGAAGGGTATTTAATAATGACAATTAGGGAATGGCAGAGAAAAACATCAATATAAACAATATTTTTATTATTAATCATTATGGATTGTGCATATCAGTTGCCAGAAAAATGAACTGATCTTCCCCCAGAACTGCTGACTGAGGATGAGGCCCTATGTGATGAACTGAACGTAGCTGAAGTTGGCGTAACCGGTGTACTACTTGATAGCGTTGATGGCGAGGAGAAACTTTGTAAGGGTTGACGCTGCTGCTGTTGATGACTTGCAGAAGAATGAGATTGCGACGACGAGTGAGCTTGACTAGCTTGCATCTCTGCCTTCACAGTCGCTCTTTGCTGCATTTGGAGGGCGTACAAACATTCCTGAAGATTTCCAAGAGTTGATTGACTGGTAGCCTTCAACACTAGAAGATCTGGATCGGTGCACTTAATACCAGGCCCTGTTGAAGATCAAGTACATGGTTATGATGGACTGAACATAAATCCTTTTTTAGGCCGATAAACTAGTTTTTTATAAAGGCATACCTGAAATTGGAAAGCGATCAATAGCAATCCCAACCTCTTGACAAGCAACTTCTGCTTTTTGTAGCCATTCTTGAACTTGAGCGAAAGCGTCTAAAATTGATAAGTTCGTTGGAACCATCCTACCAGTAGATGATCCATGTTCTCTTGCAACAAGTGGACTGTTTGTCTAAAAGAATAATTAAAAATCGAAAATAAAAGCCATTGCATTACTTGCGTTATATATCGCTTGACCAAAAAAATTTGAATTTGTAACTTACTTGTGCTAAGGCATGGGAATGTCGTTCAGCTACAATCCGAAGTCGAGTTATCCAAAGTTGTCTTTCTTTAGCGTCTGCGGCACGTAGCTTGTACACATCACCAGATGCAGAGTTAACTACAAAAGTATGCGAATCCTCTTCGCTAGGGGAAATTACAGCACCAGCCAAGTGCAAGGCACCTCTGGGTCGGTTAGTTTGAAGTTTGTCACTGTCCGACTGTTAAAGAAGGAGAACTTTTTATCATACTCATTCCAAACCGAAGACTCAAAAAATCCTATTATGGCTTACCATTGAGGTTAGCACTGCCAGGCTGCATAGTACTTCCTTTTCATATAAGAACTACTATGAATCATTCAAAATTCCAAGTCACAACTGACTTCTCTTCGTTTCCTTTAAATTACGTGTATTGTAACATTTACTTAGGTATATATATAGAATAGTTTGACCAAGTTAAGATCTTGAGTGTTGAGTAGTAACAAAGTAACAATTGGAACAACGCAAATAGTATTGCTAATTTAAACACGGCTCATAATCAATCACTTTTTTTCTCCAGAACCAATTAAATAACAACAACAATAAATCTTGTACAACTAACAGTTTAACAAGCGCAAATTTGATATAATAACATTCCTTACACGATATAGTATCACAAAAAAACATGAACCTGCTGGGTAATAATAATTAAATGCCAAATTAAATACTAAACTATCCTCCAAAATAATCTATTATCAACAAATAAATCACGATAACAAACAAAAAATCTACTTATCTTGTTAGCACGTAAACCCAAAGGCATCATATTACCTGATGAACTTCATTATTTTTTAATTAACAATCCTAATTTTAAGTTATCGAAACATTTTACTGTCAAGTCGATGGTGTGGTTTTATTATTGCTTGTTTCTTCTGAAGGAGTTGTGGTAGTATTTCTTATCGCCGTAAGTAGCACTGATAGCATCATCATCAACAACAGCTGATGCCATATCTATTAGTACGCTGCCTATCAAGAATACCAGCCGCTGAACCTGATTAACAAGACGCTAATAATTGTTAGTACTCTTTGTTGACCTTTTCTTAGAGTTAGAACACACATGATTATTTACCTAATTGTAAGTTTATTTACTTTCTTCGTTACACAAAGCATTGCACACACTACACCACACGCTCTCGGATGAGCATGATAATAGGTTGCAATAGTATGCAGCACTCATTTCTTGTATCTCCTTGGATTTGTAAGATGTCTTATTATTCTTGAAGGCCGTCGTCATCGCTCTCTGCTGGATCATGTTGATTACACGATTGGACTACTACACCGAATTATTAAGAAAAGTAGATGACGGTGCTACATGATTTTGCTGGCTTATGCGAAGTGAGTGTGATAGTGATGATGAGGATGACTGATGACGATCACGCATAATTGTTCTTCACCAACTGATCATGATCAATGATCAATAGCATTCCATGAAGGAACAAAATATTGTAACAATTTCATAATATGTTATATTACCTGTTTAAATATGCGTAGCACTCACAATTGAGTTAAATAGGTTAATATAATAATAATAATAACAATATCAATGCAGTGTTATATAAACCGTTACATGTAAAAAATTAACAATCTATTCTGATGATCGGATCGGATGCAAAATCTCTGTTTTGTATACAGAATAATAATAACGTGGGTATGAATATAGGTAGGTGTATTGTAAATATTTATTATGCAATTGCAGCAATATGAAAATAAAATAACGAAAAGAACTTCTTGGAAATTTTTGGTCACTCACTTTTACTAAGTTTACTTTGCTGGCTACTACTTACTTTACTACGACGACAATGGTACACACACATTTACACACTTACGACGGCTATTCTAGTCTTTTCTTTCTTTTCACGCGAGAAACGGTGGCTTTTACACATTTGTTGGTATTGAAAAGGCACTATTAGATTATTATGGTGTTTTTAATATGACGCTGCTATTATGATGATAGGACGATACAATGATAATATTATGATAGTATTACTGCTACAGAGTATTGTTGTACTTGTTTGTACTACTACGGTTACTATTACTATTACGTCTTCTACCATAAACCAACTAGTACGACATATTTAAAAATGACCCGTCAGCACACAAGGGAAAGCGATACAGAGAGAGAGAGAGAGAGAAAGAAAGAACGAAACCAATCTGCTATTCTGCTGCTGCCTTTTTTTGCTACAAGAATGTGTACATATCATAATCATAATATACAAACCATGATGCAATGCAAAATGTAACAATATGACACAAAATCCAGCAGGGAAGCATGACAAAACATACCATAAACTACTAATATACGCCTACATAGTACATATTACAGGATACAATTGAGATCCTAAAGAAGGAAAAAGGCATGAATATCTGTAATGGGATGAGAAGTAGTAGTAGTCTCAAAATACACAAAAGAGAAACCAACCAGCAGCAGCAGAACAGAGAAAAGAGAGATGGTCCTCTTTGTGTTAAAGTTGCTGTGGTATGTGTATTTGCTGTATAGTTACTATAGTGGCAGTGAGTTACAGGCAGCAGCAGTCGCTTTCACACTTTCTTTTGGTTTGCTATTAATGCCGCTACTGCTTGTTTGTTTTTTCGGATATAGGTATGTAGATACTTGCTGACTGCTGCTGCTGCTGAGGATACGGGGAAAGAGAACAAAAACGAATTGTAAAAAGAAAAGAGGAAATCACTTGGAATTTGAACATGCTAGTCTTTTTTGTAGCAATATGTGAAAGTCAGCGGTGATGGTGGCGGTGGTGCGTATGTTGTGGGTATCTGTCTGTGTTCAAGTCATAAAATTAACTGGTGACTGATGCGGGTTATATAATATGGTATGCGGATGCGATACGAGATGAATATGAAGAGAATGGAGTAGGAAAGCACGGATGAAAAAAAGTTTGGAGAAAGAATGGTATGCGTATTTGCGTATATGTACTACATATTATGTAGTAGTATGTAGGGTATGTAGTAGTAGTAAGTATATTTCGTGCAGAAATATAAACATGGATGTTGGATGATGATGATGGGCTACCGTAAAAACATATGGGGCATCAGTAACTGCGGGAAGCAGAGCGCAAAAGCTTTCAAGAAATTTCTTTCCTTCTGCTCATTTTTACTACTTGGCTACTTGCTTTTGCGTTACTACTGCCATATTTGGGATTTACTTTGGACATGGTGGCTAAAGGAATAGAGGGTTGAGTCGAGTCAATTGAGCGAAGGATAGAAATATGGAAAAAGAGATTTTTTGAGAATATTTCAGTTAGGCACTCAGAAAAAGCGAGACAGATAGACGCAAAGAAGGAGGAATAAGAGGAGGAAAGTCTTGATGACATTGATGGGTTTGACATGTAGGGAAAATAGATCGTAGCAGAGAGATATGCATAGTCAAGTGAAAGTAGCAGACACATGCTACACTGTTTTTGAAATATGAAGAAGAGTGTTCATTATTGATGGCAGTAAACTTGCAGCTCCTGAGGGAGAAAAGGAACAGAATCACTGGAATAGGTTGTGGTTTCTCGTATGCGTAACCAGCTAGGTATGCATGTACGCAAGGAGCAAGCCACAGAGAAAGTAGATTCTGAAAAAAGCTCTTGGTGAAAGTGGAAAATTTATGTTGAGATATGAAGATGACATGCATGTAAATTATGCACATTACTTCACATGAAACATTTTATGCCCTTCTTTTGTGGTTTTGAAGTGCATAAAATGTTGGCACAAGCGTAAGTAAAAAAAGTTTTGTGTTTGGATGAAGAATGAATGTAAGGTCAGAAATTGAAGTTATCACCGAGATGCAATGACAACACCCTCCAATGAGCATTTTTTCGTGTGAGCAAATCAATTAATAAATTCCTGAGTAAATTTATAGGATATCCAATTTGTTGATATTTTATTTGTTTAAAAAAAGTATTTATGCATACATTATTAAGAGAAAGAAATATAGTATAAATGATTCAAGTTTTATAGTGACTTAAAATAGATATGAATGATAGATGAACATTAAAATTTGTACGAAGTTTAAAAACAGTTGTGCCGCTTAAAAAAATAAAAGAATGTATTAAAAATAGTAGGATTTTCCGTACGAGCGAACAAGCGTCCATTTTTCCCCTGATCAATATGCACACAAAATTTATGGCAAATAATGGCTTATATGAATTATTATTTTATTGGTATACATGAATAGTATACACTATCCTTCTAGCAAATTCTAAGTATCAACTCAATTTGAAAAAAATGTAAAACTCGACTTTAATTTGTTAAGTTTTGAGGCATATTATATTATGACATAGGTGTTATTGTCTAAATATGTATCTATTTCAAATTGACAACGTACCCCAAAGACAGGTCCGTATTTATTCATCCATTCAATGTCTTGGAGTCCGCCACATTCCTTGGACAGGGTTTTGTTCGATCTAACGAGTTGATGGTACTACACCAACTGTATCATGATAACAGTATCATGACCACCACCTTCTCTGCATAACTATACTATTATGACCACCACCTCCTGATTCTCCGCATTATAACAGTATATTGTTGGTCTTATTACGAGGGGGATGATGGTGTAGATAAATTTAAGGTCATTGCAATGAATTGTTTATGCAAGGGATTGACCATGGCGAGAGATTGTCTATGCCTGTGATTGTCCGCGCCAAGAATTGTCCATTGCCAGCAATTTTCCGCGCCAGGAATAAACCCCTAAGGAGTTGTTGGCCACCAATAATCCTAGACCCCCAAATACACAAGGTCGCCTCTTAAAATGCTAAAACGTCCAGCTTCAACTCCGGAAGGGACAAAAGCTGGAATCAAAGTAATTCAGTAGAAGTCTTGCGCGCTAATATTAACCCATATCAACTCTCATTATACCTGTTGGTGATAGCTGGTTTTTAACATGGCAACAAAATGATCATCGTCCCAGCAGCCGTAAGCAAGCCCATTTTGCATAAAAATGTATGTTTATCGAAATAATCTATGAATCTATTAATGGGTTTCGGGACACCTACCCATACATGGAAAGACATTTGTACTTTGTATTGGATAGGAGAAGTATTTTGGTTGCTTCTTTTATGCAATTTAAAAACTGGGATTGGAAATATTAAAAAATATGGAAATATCTATGCGCAACGATATCATCTTATCATAAAACAAAGTGTGGGGTAAATCTTCACAAACGAAAACTCAATTTTAAAGTTGTTTTATGCAATCATCTAGAGATTTCTGGAATTTGTAATTGCGTGCAACACTCTGTGTCGTAAGCGCTCCAGGTCGTGATCGTATGAACTTGCCTACTGTCACCGCCAGCTAAGATAGTTTTCATTCATCACTTCTCAAGGTCAAGAAAAATGGAATCGGATTTTGTGGTTTTGGTCCTCTTAATAACGTTAGCATGTTCTTGAAGTTTACTTGTGATTTGTGCTATCAACACTCCCAATCAATTAGTGTACAAATCAAAGGTTAGTAAGTTACGAACTGTTGCTGGGCAATAATGACGAGAGAAATGTGAATAATATTCTTTCAAGATAAGTCTGAAATGGACAATGGGCTGTTGCATGTCGTGCATTACGTATAACTGTGTCAAAAGAATTGCATTATATTTTAAGATAGCAACAAATAAAAATGCATCCATTTTTTTGCAGAGCCACAATACAAAATTTAAGAGTTTTTTTTAAAATATGCAATCAACAAACATCTAGCTAAAAAGTTGAACAAATCTGTAAATTCAATCCATTACCCAATCATGTTACATAAATAATATCATTCATTTACTTTAAATAATACTTTATTTATTATTTATTCATCAACACATATGTATGTCAAATACTAAATGCTACAATTTATATGGGTTCTTTGGTTGCAAAACATTGTTAAAATGTATGTTTCTACGAAAGGAACTATAGGCATATATACTTTCATATTTTGTATGAAATTCTTTTCTTTTTTAAATGCAAAAAAGTGCGTGTATACGATTACTTAACTTTTAACTTATCTACTAGTCATACTGTATGACTCATACATATGTATGTTTAGTATAAATTTGTCAGTGTGTGCTTTTTAAGTCAATAAGAAGACAACAAAGACTTCACAAGTTCAACAATGCATATAGCTCCAGTACCAGCGGTAGTGCATAAACTCAGGGAATGTTGTCTATTATATAATCTATTGCGATTTTGTAATAAATAATCTATCTGAAACTTTCCTCATTGTTTTAAATAAGTTTAGATTAATTTTAACATTTATAATTTATATTATATCTATTATACTGATAGTCAATTGTATTGCGTAAAATTGCGCATCGCGAAAATAGCGGTTTATTCGCTGGTAGTTTAAGTACAGAGAGAAAGCATATTATCCAACCTACATCCATGTTTAATATACGTTCACAAGGAAAAATTGATTAATTTTCATGTTTCGTAAAGGAAATCTGACAAGTTTTGCACCTTTGAAAATTTAGCAATCTACATCATAGCACACTATGGACCGGATCTGGATATTTAAACTGATAGACTGTGACTAACAAAGTGTTTTTTTACTACTGCGTACGAATTTCGAGGTTAATTGATAACTATTTTTTTCATACTGATTCTTTTACAATTCTACTTATGAGAATGCTGAATTGTGCTGCTAGAAGGAATACTCTGATCTCCAACACGGTAGAAAGGTAGTCTCCTGCGCCTCCTTTAGGTTGCTGATTGTATAATGTACATACATAATGTTACTATATTAAATGATACAAACAAATGGGCTGAGTTCTAGATAAAAAGGTTCAACTTTGTGGTAGGATTAATGGGGTTAATGAGTAGGGTTAATGGGAATAATAATGATAATGATGGTTAGGGTAGATCATATAAGGGTAATTAAACCTAACCATAACTATCCATATTACACCCATTAACCACACCCGTTAACCCCAATCGTTAAACCCATTAACCCCATAAAGTTGAACCTTTATCTAGGCAATCTTTTTTGGTTGGCAGTTGAAAAACAGTTTCTTAACGTCACCTTAATTTTTGCCCTACTAATTTTGGTTATTTTTTTAAAATATATCATTCTAATATATATAATTAAAAGTCAGCGTTCACAGCATTGTATTCCTAATTCTAGAATGCTAAGATACTTGAAATTATCATATACTTTTAGCTTCAACATCCGTATTATACTTTATATTATTTTTCACTATAGAAATTCTCTTTTTATGCCACCAGCCACGATTGATGAAGAACCATTTTGCACCGATATGCGATAAGTACATAATATACATCGCTTTTTTCTTACAGCTAATAATGTAATTTTACAATGGAAACGTCCAAATTTGATTAAATGACCACAACACATTTCCTAATGTATCACAGAAAAAACAGTAAAGCTAGTTTAATGGTAAAGATTATATTCATAAATAACACTGATTTAATTAGCACACTTGTCACCATGATTGATGAAAACATGATTTTTCCACACAGTGATGTATACTTGCATTGGTATACATTTACCTATTCTGGAGTTACATAGGCTCATTAATTTTGCATTTTGCCAATCCAATAAGTATAGGAAAAAACAACGATAATCTCTTTCCAGAATTTTTTGTTTAGCAATTTCCAAATTATTCTCTATTTTCTCTAGTCAATTGGCAATCTTGTAATTCATAAGAATGCTAAATTTCGTCACATATTTTTAAAAGTTTGAAGTATGAAATAAACAAGTAGATAGTCAAATTCGTTATATGTATTTGTGTATGTAATATTATGAAAACAGTCGTCATGATTATTTCCGCGAATTCGTTTAAATACAACTATTAACCATGTGTTAATAAAATGTTTTGTACTGTTATTTTACAGTTTATCTGTTCATCAGAGTTTACTAATCCAGTCAAATTGGCGACTTATGTTGATGCTTATCTCATGTTTACCGTATGATAAACTTGATTTGATAAAAAGCTGGTATAGATATCTCAAGGGAAAAGTAAAACTGATGTGTACATGGCAAGAAACATTACGAACACAACCATGAGATTAGTTCGTTGGACAAGGACTGAAAATACAGACATTCCTTTCTTGACTGCATGTCCACGCACTTCATATAGCGACAGAGCAGCATGCAACGTATCGGTTGTCATAAGTGTCACGTCTCTCAGGATCTAAAAGTAGGGCAAATTTAGTTAAAAATGAAATTGATACTATACGAATTATGCTGTAGTTTTTGCTCGTTTCTTTGTTAGCTACCTGGTGCAATTGGCCCTGCCCCTGAACAACAGTAAAGACGAATTGATCCCAGCCACTGCACAAACTGTGGAAAACTGCAATGCTGCAAATGACCAGCATTGGAATAGGCTCGATAGGGCGTCTTACATCTATGTAGCTCAGCACCATAATGGAAGAGATCAACTCAGTAACGGTGAAAAAAACTTGGTGATACCACATGTGATAAAAATCGTCATTCCAATAGTTCCAGTGACCCCACCACGCGTAATAATGCGAATGCAAAGAGCTCAGAAACAACAATCCCATAGTCCAACGTAACTTCTTGCTCAACAAGAGGAGAAAAAGGCGTTTGAAAGCTTCATACAGGAAGAGCACCCCGATTACCGTGATTATCCACATTTTTAATGTATTTGTGTCACTGTTAAAGTACACATGCTTGTAACTCGATATCCCGGATTCGTAAGGACCTGCAAAAAAGGTTATGTTTAACACCTCGCCCTTAAAATAAATGTATCATTGGTTTACTGGAAGCTAGACAAGCTTGATCGCCTCACCTTTGAAAATTGTATCCCAACAAGAGCATGTACAGTGTCTTGTGTCCACTGGTGTTTTCATGTGACCCCAAAGATGTCTAAAAATGTACATGTGAACCACTGGGAATAAGATGGGAACAAGGAACGAGAGACCATTTGCCAGTGCATTTTTCCATGCGGTCCCTTTTCTTTTGGTACCGCGAACACGGCTAGGTGCTCGGAGTTGATTGACATCCGTCTCATCCTCCATATCACTGTCATTCGTATGAACCGTGTGATAAGTCTGTCCGTTTTCACGATGCGTCCCATTTCGCAATGAGGAGGTGGGCATGGCTAGTCTTTTGTGTGAGTTACTGCTATGATGATATCCATTAGTTTCAGTAGTACTAGGGCAGTCTGAATCACCCTTGATGTGAATTACTTTATGCATAGATTGATTGTTCAGCACCAATTATTTTACTTCAATATGAATGATGTGTCGTCGTCAACCGAGCGCCGTCGTTCACACGGTTCAACAGATTTTCTTCCAACACATATTTCACCTAATGATGATTTGTAAACTGTGTCTGCTTCCAATAGCATAAACTTTTAAATACTCTAATCCTGAGTGGACCCGTTGACTTATATTTATGCACTGCAACGTATGGGTCATTTCTATACTGTCGTCACAGACAAGACCAACAAACAAAATCATTGAGATAAAACGAACACCATTATCACTCATTCATTTCCTTCCACCAACCTGAACGCGTAAAGGTTCTAACAACAGCTTCTAATGAAGCGTGTACAGTAATTTGTCATGACTTGCTTATACTTTTTGTGGGATCGTCGCTTGGTGGGTACCAAGAAAATAGATGATTAAGTTGAATGCATACGTGATAAAGCTCTACAAGCAAACCTCAGAAATAATACAAATAGCTGATTGTCGCTAATTCCCGTTTATAATAAAAAAAATTATGAATGTATGAAATATTATAACATTAGGTAGTAAATTAAATTAGTCAGAGATGCAGTTTTTGTCTAATCAATCGCGTAGCTCTCTGCTGTTGTTGTTTAGCTGTAATGTTGGCATGTATGTCTCTCAGCAATAAATATTATTTTTACTTGTATATCGTATCGGATTGACAAAAACGGAACTACGTTCTATGTAGGAAAATGTTGGAAGGTATACTCTGTATTTCACATACAACTCACAATCAATTAACTCCTCCTCCAGAAAAGCATGTATATGAAAACCGTGTACAATGTGTGCATGCATGCATCTACGATGCACGACAAGTGAATTATCCATCCACCGATCTCATATTACCACACACAACAGACAGACAGTGCAGTCGTACGCAAGTACATGCCCCTTCACCATAATATTTTTGTTTCTTTCTTTTCCTTTTTCCTCATCATGATACTAAATTACTATTACAATTTACAATGCGTATAATACCAGTATGTTTACCACCAGAATTGTTTGCAAAAGTTGAGAATGAAATGGGAAGCCTTTGCATATTGTGGAGTTTCTTGTCAATCGGCTCATTCATTCATTTCACTAGATTTATACGAGTGGTTCCTTTTTTATCTAAGCCCAACTAAACCTCGATTATTGCATTGCCTTTTGCTTCTACTTTTGGTAGAATTTCCGGACCCGAAAACCCGACTTTCTAGACCCGACTCACCCGACTTTCTAGACCCGACTCACCCGACTTACTAGATA
>JAHZNC010004490.1:0-10257 GCA_027744095.1 Zhuqinia jingwanae | reverse complement strand
GAAGTTGATTTTTTTCCTTGCATTATTTTTCCAAACTAAAAGAGAAAAATCTATATTATAACAGTACTAACAACCTTACATGCTAAATGGCCATAATATGTCGTTGTGCAATTACAAATTCTTAATTTCTTAGTAGATCATTAATGAAACAATTTCATTGATACATTTTAGTGACAAGTTAATATAGTTCCTATATAACTAGTTGGACCTTCTAGTAAAAAATATTCTTTTGCGTCTTTTAACTAACTTACAATTTATTAAATACTGATATACGTTTTGATATGCATCTTGATTTGTACTTTATTCGTTCTCAACTTTTGTTCACCTATTCTATGTAATAATGTGTCTATGTATATGTATAATACCACCTTATGCAGTTTTTTTAAACACTAGATTCGGATTTTTGTTGGAACAAAAAGACTTTTGAAGAATATATTATGTATATACATACGTATTTTTAAATTCTTTGTACAGTAGCCATTATTATTTCCTTAAAACGGTTATTATTCTATAGCATGCGACTTTTTTTTGTATTTTTATTGAACATATTATGTATACAAACTACTGACTACTGACATGTATTGACATGTACTGATATGTATTGGCACTACTGACAAACCAAAGAAGAGTACCGCATAAGTCCAGGACTTAATTTATGGTCTAATTTTTATTCAGGACATGAGCGTCTCTCTGTCTCTCTATTATTTTACCCAGTAAAAAAATTCGTAATAATAATAATAATATTCATTCATTCATATGCATATAAATTCATATGTAATTCATGGAGGAGTAGTGTCTGCCTGTGTATGCAGTATACTCTGTAGTATTAACAATCATAAAGTTGATGAGAATGAGAAAAACCTGTCTTCTCTCTGGTTGGCTGGCTACCTCTTTATTTTTAGAATGTTGTACTAGCCCACTTGCATAACATCACATTATATAGCCTTTTCTCCTCTCTCTCTCTTCTCATTCCACCTCTGTAACTAAAATTGTAATGCATTTATAACTTGCTTGGGTATTAACTTAAGTGTACACGTACTCCTCTGTCTAGTTACTTTACTGCTATCTCTCTCATTTCATCTTCATTTTATCTTCTTCAACGTATCTCATGAATTTTCCCTCTCTCTCTTTAGTTGCTATTCTATCTCTCCACTTGCATTACTTAACTTTTTGAAGGAATGAGCCGGTGTGTGTGTGTACGTATGTATTTGGAAGCGACGAAGAATGATGTGGATATTATCGCATCAGAGGATCGCATGAAGAAAACAGAGAGAGAGAAGAAAAAAAGCTTTTAATGTGATGACTGAGAAAACGAGAATTTACAGCCGCTGTGTGCTCGGCAATAGGAAAAAAAAGAAGCAGAGGAGGAGGAGGAAAAAGAAGAAGAGAGAATTTGGATAGAAAAGGAAGGTGGAAGGATATCATCATCATAATATAGCTACTTAATAGGCAGAAGCGGTAGTTGCCTCTAAGACTACTACCACCACCACCGGAGGTGGTAATACTACTACTAGGAATAGTACTAGCAGTGACGGTGGTGGTGGTGGTGGTACTATTACCGAATTATAATAAGAAATGTAATGATAATATGATGATGATCATCATCAACATGATTATTATTACCTCCGCTACCGCCGCCGCCGCCACCGTTGTCTTTTCTCTTTTCATTCCAGCTTTCTCAGCATTTTACTAAAAAAATATCCACACACACACACACTCTTCTCATACACACAAGCCGGGAATATACATAAATGTAAAAATTCAACGGAGCATACATTCTACTACTAGCCCATGGAGTGTATGCATATAATAGAGCAGCGTTGTTAAAAAAAAGACGACACGCTTGGCAAACTTTATTTTCACCATCAGCCAACCAACAAAAAGATAAGAAAGGTTATTATTATTACAAGCAGAAAAAAGGGGTAGAGGGAGAGAGAGAGAGAAAAAAAGGGGCACCGTAGGGAAAATGTTTAATAATCATTCGAGAAATTACTATTACCGTCAGAGTGAGCTAAGCATAATAGTAATAAAACAACATATCTATATTATTATATAAAATGATGATCGTCATCATCATCATCATCATCTTATACAAAAAAAAGATCTCTTCATCAAGCCAAAAGGAGTAGTAGGAAGAAAATTGGTTACAAAATTATAATATTACAAAAAGGGTAGATAGGTATAATAATAATCATTGTCTTAATAAAAAGTATACAGTAGTAGATACATAGATACGCATATGCACGTACATGCATATTTTTTGTAGAGTTTAGAGTTGTTAGAAAACTTATAAAAATTTAAGTAAAAGTGAAGGGACCGGAACGAAATGTTACGTATGTACGTACATTATTACTTTTTGTCTTCTTTTCTGAAAGACAAAAAGAGATATTCTTTTTTTGTAAATTTTATTGCTCTCTCTCTCTCTCTTTCCGCTCCGTTGTTTCCCTTTCTCATTTCCATGCTTCTAGTAATAATTTTCTTTCATGATGAAGTAAACCTACTTAACACATTTTACGCATACTCATCTCATCAGTAGCAATATAACAGTAGAAGCTGTAGAAGTACTAGTACAAAAGAAAGAAAACAAAGAGAAAAAAAAAATAGATTGTTACATTAAGTCTACCAAGCAGTCTGTTACAATAATAAAGTTAAAGTCTCATGCGTTTTTTTAATATTCCACGCGTAGTACTAGTGTGTATCCCAATTTCAGCCAACTAACCAAAAAAACAAAAGAAAAATGAAAACGACCAAAGCCATGCAGTTTTCTTGTTCGTCAGCAGCAGCAGTAGCAGNAACTAACCAAAAAAACAAAAGAAAAATGAAAACGACCAAAGCCATGCAGTTTTCTTGTTCGTCAGCAGCAGCAGCAGCAGTAGCAATAACAGCGACAAAGTAATCAGCTATTCTTTTCATTGTATTACGTATACTACTATTGCGAAAAAAACGTACTTGTAATTCTATTATGGTTTTACTCTACTTTTTTTTGGATTTTGTGTACCTACTCTATTATAGCCTATAGCCAATTTATACAAACAGTGAATATATTTGTATGTATACATAACATTTACGGACATCTCTTCTCTCTCTCAAGTACGTTAGTTGATGTGTACATAGTCGAAGCAGTAGTAGTAGCAGCAGCAGCAGCTTTTTACTTTATTTTGTGTCGCCGTCACAGCCACTTTCATTTTCTTTTTTAACAACAGCAGCAGTAGTAGTAGCAGCACCAACGCTCGCGTTGACTGACCGTAATTGGCTAAAAATAACAAAAAGAAGCAGATTCATTCGCTCGCAGAAAAGAAACTAAAAAAGTGTTTCTCTCTCGATTTACGCATCTTCTCTTGCTAACAAGTAGATTGTGCTCTTTTCCTCGTTTTCTTTTTTTGTCTCCTCCTCTCGCAGACACGGAGTGTTTTTTTCTTCTCTTTTCCATATTTTCCTTGATTAAACTAGTTTTTATACCCTCAACATCATCAGCATCATCAACATCATCATCGCCGTCATCAGAAACAGCAGCACTATTGGGTATAATGGAGACTGACTACTATATACCGTACAAAAAAATGCTTTGAGTTCTTTCAGCAAGAGCAATACACATAAGTACTTAAGTAAAGTAGTAGCCATCGGGAAAATAAGAAGGAGAAAGAGAGAGAGAGATAGATAGAAAGGAGAGTGTAGGAAGAAAATGAATTCTGTCCAATCTTTCTTACATCACATTATCCTCAGAAAGAGAGAGAGAGAGAGAGAAAGGTTCATCGTTTTAATGTAATGAAAGTAGAAAAAAGAAAGAAACACACACACACACAAGCAAACACAAAGCGAAAAAGACTACCTTTTTAGACAAAAAAATGGAACCTGAGAAGTTGCTTGATTATGAGCACAAGAAGAAGAAGAAGAATAAGACGATGAAAAAAAACGCTCAAATTGCTCCTGGCATTCGTTCCATTTTAATGCTACTACACTTCTTGTTTTCGTTTTCTTTATTTTATACACACACATCCAGTAGCACACACAGCAGAGCATTCTATATTATCATCATGAACCTTAATAATAATAATAGTTACAGTTTCCCTCTACACTACACAGTTTTACTTGGATCTCGATATATATATATACATATATATAGTCGTGTACTTAACAAAAAGACAATAACATTACCATGTGGGGGTATACACATATAATATATATTATGTCTGTGTTTTTTTCTATGTGCATCCATGCATGCATGCTTTAATATGAATTGGCTTATTACTTTACTTTCTATTTTAAAATACAAGTGTGTCCCTATTCCCTTTGTGTATATCTATATATTTTTTCTAATAATAAAGGACTAGTATACATAGTTTGTTGATGAAAACTCATTTAATAAAAAAGAGAGAGAACGAAAGAAAGAGAGAGAAAGGCCGCATCATTGTAGAATAGAGAGAGGTGACGATTAAGGCTATTTATTCCTCTCTTTATTACACTTGCCTTGTTGCTTTTTATCTAGGCAGACCCCATTAATTTCCTAATTTAAGCTGCCTACCTATTTTACGAACCAAGAAATTGGACTTAGCAAGAGAGAGAGCCACCAAAGCAGCAGACTAGCAGCAGCAGAGACTTTCTCTCTATAGCCATTAGGCATTTTCCAACTAACCCAACTATAAAAAGTACTAACGAAAATGATAGCACGTGTGTTGCTACTGCTACTGCTTCTGCTGTTGATGCTTTTATCCATTTTATATATAGTATTTTTTTAATAGAATAACCTAACAAGGTTTTTTTGAAACAGCCAAGCTTTAATAGAAGCAAAGCTATTATGTAGCACTGCTGTTTTATTTGTTATTGAACCTCCTTTTCTTCTTTTCTTTTCCTTCCCCAATGAGCAATATAAATTGTAGTCAGCAAACAACAAACAGTACGACGCGACATAAGAGAGAGAAAAAAATAAGAGAAAACAGCTAGCCATCAAGCAAGTCAAGTCACCTCATTCCCCGCCGGCATTCATTACATTAATAGATTGAGTTTTTTTCATCATCTTCTTCTTTTTTTTTGCCACACCAGAAAAAAAACTTATTGATATTCCCTCTCATTCTCTTCACTTGACTAAAAAAAACTGATATCGTCTGACGATGAGAGAACAATGGAAGTATATACAATATACAACCATGTTTCAAGGAAACCTTTTTAAAAAGTTAGCAGCTGTGTATGTGCGTGTGTGTGTGTGTTTTCTTCTCTTAACTATTAGTCCCTGTTTTTAAGTAACACACAATTTATAAGCATTACTACTTATCCTCAACCTCTTGTCTGACTTGGCCTTTTTTCAAAAGAAAAAAACACACACACACATCTCTCTCTCTTTCTCTCTTGATGGAAGTTAGGAAGGAAGGAAGGAACATTGCAGTCTAATGGCAATCATTAATTGCCAGGTCGATTTATTTATCTCGCTCCAGCTTCTGCTCTCCTTCTACTTACGTACTACATACTTTACCATCTTCTTTTCCTTTCAGTCAGTCAGTATTTTTTTCCCGGGGTTGGTAAAGACTAACAAAGGATGAAGAGGGTATGTATATATATGCTGTTTTTTTATATATGTATGGCATCATGATGATCAACACACGATGATGATCATGATCACGATAAAACTTTTGAAGGAAAGAATAAAAGGGTATAATAAGTAAGGTTTACCTTATTGAGAAAAGAGACCATCATCATCATGATCACCGCCACCATCATCACCAGCGTCATGGATAGTTTTTAAGAAAGGAGAAAGCTTTTAAGACTTTTTTCAATATAGTTAGTATTTTCCATTCCCTCTCTCTCTCTCGTGTAACTTTTACTCTTTTTTTTTGTAGAAAAAAAGGAAGGAGCTAGTTAGTTACTTTCATTCTTTTTCCTTCCTTCCTTCCTTTTATTCTTTAAGGAAGAGTAATGAGTACATTATACATACACAAACTACTACACTCTGTGTGAGTGTGTGTGTGCTTGTAAGCCAAACGACAGGAGCCGAGAAGAGAAAAGAAGGAAGGCGACTGCCCTGAAATTTTTTATCCTTAATTTTTTTGGTGGTGGTGCTTGATATTAGTAGAAAGCTGTGGTGGTGGTGGTTGTGTGTATGAGTACCTAACTAATCCAATGGCATTAGTGCGCTCTTTATGCCTGTAAGCAAGGCTGGTTAAGTGAAAATACTGGTATGAAAATTGAAAGAATATCAAGCCGTAAGGGAAGCTACACATCATGATGATCATGATGATGAAGATCAGAAGAGGACGAAGACGACTAATGCAAAATCTGTTTTTTCTTCTTCTTTCACTTTCTCTCGTGTGCTCCTTTCTTTTCTATACTTCCAACCCACCACCACCACTGACATCGCACCACCACAAGAAAGATAGTACCACATGATGATGTGATGTCTTAAGAGAGCACGCAACATATACATTTTCTTCTTCTCTTCTAATGAATGCATCAAAAAGATAACGTACTTACAAAGTAAAGTACTCGCATCAATTTTTCTTCGCTCGATCGCTCTTCATCTTTCCTTAAAAAAAGAAAGAATAGAATAGAGAGTAAACCATGTAGTACCACTAGCACCACCACCCTCATCGTCTCTCTCATCATCATCTAGATTAAGTTTATTTGCTTTCGTCTGCATATATACGTACGTATGTATATGTACGTTTTTTGTATGTATGCACATAGTATTCCCACATTGATATAATAATGATGGCGGTGGTGGATTTTGGATTGGATTCATTGCCACCACCATCATCATCAAACACAATCGCTTCAGTATATATGCATTAGCACTTGAAACACAAACACACACACACTCACACATGTGGAATTATCAAAAAAATACTACTACATTATGATGAGCTTTACTTTTTTTGCATTAAAATCAAAAGGATTTCTCATTTTGATTGCTCAGAGGAATAAAAGGAGAGAGAGAGAGAGACAAGGCGGAGGCAAGGACGCAAATAAGAGGAAAAAGAAATTCAAATAATATAGTTAGTACATTAGATGCAGATGAGAAGATATTTAAATAAAAATACCTACATCTCATATGTGTATATGCGTATGTATATACACCATAAATTTTAAAATGAGATATATATTTCTATCTCTCTCTTTATCTATGTACTTGAACAACTAACTTCAATTTCTACTTAACAAACTCATCGCTAGAAGAAAAATATACAGAGAACCAACATTTATCCAAATCCATTTAAAAAGCACACACACACACCAAGATAGAGTGTGTGAATGAGAGAGAGAAAAAAAGTACTTACACATTTCCAGCTATAATCATCCTCATTGCATTGCATAATATAAATACAATACTACTTTATACAATACAGCCCAGTACTTAAGTACACGCGTCAAGTAAAAAAAACGTATTAAGTAAGTAAATGTAAAGAGAATGAAAGCAGATAAGTAAATTCAAGAGGGATCCACTATTTCCTCCTCCTCATCCACCACCACCACCACCGTCTCCTATAATATTACTTGAAGCGGTGGAGAGAGAGAGAAAGAGAACATGCTTCCAGCATTTTTCATTCATTTTCACTTTCAACTTAAAAAAAAATATTTCTTCAAGTATGTGTGCAATGTAATGCCTGCATAATATGTGAGCATGTGTGTAGGTATATATAATACACATATATATGTATGTCTGTAGTAATAATAAGTTTTTTTTGGGTATGAAATGAGAGAAAAAAAGAGTGAAAAAAGAGAAGAGGCGACAAGGGAATGGTGAGTAATCATTGTGATCATCATCATGAAGAAATTCTCTTAGATGAAATCAATAATGATTCAAATGAGCTTCTATATAACACCGCGCCGCCTCAATCCAACTCATATGTGAGCATATATAAAACATTACATACACACACATGAGCTTATATATATGTGCCTATATAAACTCTCATGATGATGATATGATCATCATCAGAGTAGTGCCGCGTTGCTTTAGTCATCAGGAGTGACTACTAACTAAGCACACCCACACACACACACACCACACATAAGTAACGTCGTATATATTTTTTTTACGAAATCCAACTATTTTTTTTCACTCCACCACCACCAACCCTTTTCTCTGTCTTTCTGTCTCTGTGTGTGTGTGTGTCTCTCTCTCTCTCTCTTCTCTTTAGTTTTCCTTTCTCTCATCTAGAAAAAAAAACTCATAAAGACTGGAGAAGCGGATGAGATGAAAGCGAGTGGTAAATACGCATACGTACATATTATTATTATGCATGTACGTAAAAGTAATGTGTATGTGATGTGTGTGTGTGTGTGTGTACAACAGAGAGTTAGTGTTGGAGTAACTAGCGTGGGTATATTAGAAAGGCGAATGAAAAAAGAGCGTACTTACACTTTTTTTCTTCTCTCCTTATTTTAACAACTTTCCATGTAGATGAGAATGAGTAAAAAATTGAGAAGGGAGATGAGATAAAAAAAAGATAAAAGAATTGTATGACTTCCAGTAATAGTAGTGCTGGTGACTAAGTAATGTAATGTAATGCAAGCAGAAGTAAAAAAATAAATGTATGAAGTAAGTAGAAAAAAAACTTTGATGGGGAGAGTGTATAATAGGAGCGATTTAAATTCTCAATCAAAACTTATATACACACAAAAAAACTATGAGTTTTTTCTTTCTCTCTCGCAGTCTTATTTTTTTGTATAAAAAAAGATGATGATGAGCGTAGTCACCAATATATATATATGCACACCACCCTGGTACAATTACATTCTCTTATTATTTTTCTCTATTGTGTGAAAAAAAAAGTTTTCTTTCAAACATACCACACACACAGAAAAAATATATAAAAGAGAGAGAGAGAGGGATAAAAATCATTGTCAGTAATAATGACATGTGAGTATGTATGAAAGTTAACTTCAATTTCAATATTATTTCTCTCTTTCTCACTCATGGAGTCAGACAAAAGAGGGAAAATGATAAGAGAAAAGAGAGAGAGATGATGATGATGATGAGGTGACTTTAAAAAAAATACTCTCCCTTGTGAAGAAAGTCGGCGGCATGCACATCATCCTTTTTTTGCTTTTGAGAGAGTTTTTTTTGTGATTTTCGTTTTTTTGAGTGTACTTGCAAAAAAGGGGGATTCTTCTTCTTCTTCTCATGTGGGTTGAGTTTGGCTGAGAGAAGTTTTATTTTTTTTTATTCAGGAAAAAATAATAATGTGAGCAGGCAGAAGAGATAATAATAAGATAGTTAGATGTACGAGGAAGAATAATAAGAGAAGAGAGAGAAGAAAAAAAAATACGATGAGCTGAAGATGAGTACGATGTGATGATGATTATGAGAAACTCATATGTGAATGAAGTTTTATGTCTTTGAACGTTTTTTTCTTCTCTTCTTCTTCTTCTCAATTTATGCGTCATGCATGATCTCCAGCGGATTGCATGGGAGAAAATGATGTAATGCTCTGTTTGATAGTGCTAGTGTTCGTATGTGTATATTTTATATGGAGGGATGTGTTATTGCAAAGCAGAAGATACTAAAGATAAGATATTAGCGAGTATAAAATATATGTTATATCATGCATGGGTGTGGTGTGTGTTATTTGAGGTGGTGGTGGGTAAGCTTTGGAGAGTAATAAAGAAAAATTCGAAAAAGAAGGGCTGCCAAAAGTTTTTGGAAGGTTTATTACTTTTTTTAAATAAAAAAAAGAGATGAGGGATATTTTTGATTAGAATGTACGGAATTCGAAGGGAGCTGCATTGCATACATTACATAAATGTATGTACATAGGTACATAGGTACAAGCCATTTTATTACTTATTTTGAGTTTTGTCATTATTTTAAAAACTTATAACGGAGTTTGGAAAGATTTTTTTACTCTTTTAAAATTAAAGTATAAAAAGTGAAATTCAATTTAGTTTAATGTGTGTATATGTATAATAATATATGTGATGCATGATGAAGGTATTCTATGTCGACATGTTGGATCATCAAACACAAACAATAACAGATTAATTGACAATTTAAGTACAAAGAAATCCCTTTGCAAGAAAAAAAATATTTCGAAGATAAAATGTGATTACGTCATGGATGAAAGAACAGAAGCGAAGTAAAGGTACATCGATATTTTATGAAAAAATAGAAGAACAAATAAAAACAATTTGAAGAAAAAGCCATATAACCTTGTATTTAATGATATGATGTTCTTTAATATGTGATATTACAAATTACAATGACAGAAGACATTAAAATGAAAATGTTTGTGCGTACATTTATGATCTTAGATATAGCCAGAAATA
>JAHZNC010004489.1:0-10959 GCA_027744095.1 Zhuqinia jingwanae | reverse complement strand
ATGAAGGGAAAACAAAGCATTCATATTCACTACACAAAGGCAGCTAAAAGGAGAGTAATAAAAAAATCAAGTCAAACTAACAGCAGCATAGTAAACAGCTCTCTCACAAGAAGATAACCCCAAAAAGTAAAAAGTTTTTTTTTGAGTGGGCATTGGTTTTCTTCTGCCTGCTGCGTACAAGCTATTTTTATACTTAATCTTAAAACAAAATTTTACAATGTAAAAGAAAGGTAGCAAATGTATGTACTACGCCTCCTGCGCTGTTGTCATTAGAGGAGCAAAAAGGGCAAACTGTATAATTTCATACAAAAAAAAAATCCTAAATCATTCACGACCCCACACACAGAGATTAGTTCAAATCTTTTGCTACAGTATAGTATGCTGATTGTTTTCAAGAAATGAAAGTCGATGAGATGATTTAATGACATGGACAGTGATGGTGGTGAGTTTAATTGCTAAAGTGCTTAGCTTCTGTAACTTGTAACTCTCATTAATACCAACCACCAACGCCGCCATTAGTGGATATATGCTTTTATTCTTCTTCCTTCTCCTCTCAGTTTTAAGTTTACTATTGCCATTATCATCATCAAAAGCAGCAGGAGCAAAGTAACATGCTTGTTACGTTGTTTGCCTTGTTTGTAAGAAAAGTAGATATTATTATTATGTTATGAGCTCTTTTTCTGCTGCCCTTGTGTTCCCGAGACGGTTCGGGGTTTTCGGGTACAACAAGAGGAAAAGTGCTACTTGCTGGGAAAAAAATAAAATACATAATAATATGAGTAGCAGCGAAAGCAACCTTTTTGCATGCATTATGTCAAATGAATGATTAATGATGGGTTTAGACAACATTACCACTAACCACTATACCACCACCATCATCACCACTGCTGTTCCTTTGAGAGTACTTTTTTTTAAACTATGTACATTAAAAGATTTTGGGCACTACACACCAAACTCAAAATATCTTTATAATAATAATAATAATAATAATAATAATGGCCGCGATGGTGGCAGTAGTAGTCAGTTTTGAGTCACATTAGCCGACATAATCGTAATAGTGGCCGTATTACACATACCTAATTCATTTGCGTATGTTTGTATGTTATATGCATGTACCTAATTTGGAATTCTGAATCCGAAACCATAATGCCATTTTACTACTGCCACTACTACCACCACCACCACCACCACCACCATGCCACCATAATTAAGCATTATACAGTTTTTTCTTAAATTTTTGATGCGTTTAAAGAAGGAGAGCACAAAATGTACATTAAAATTGTGTGTATCAACAAGCGAGACAGAAAGGGCGGCCTCCCGCAGACAATCACTCATTTTCAAAAGGCGAGTATGTTGTATCCTTAAGTGACACATTGTGTCATTGTTCATGTCTTTCTACACTTTTTGTGTGCAGCAGTCCCCAAACAACTTTCTGGAAATTTTTATCCAGAAAACATATTGCGTGGACGCAAACTTACTTATCTCTGGGTTTGTAGTTGTCTGTAAAGAAGCACTAATGCCACTTGCAGCCATCATCATCGTTTGGTCGTTAAAGAAAGAAAATCATTTTAAGCCAATATATATCTTGTAAAACAGACTTGTCCCCCCAAAAAACCAGAATTAGGACAAAAACAGATGTAATATTTTCTATACAAAGGGTCTCCTAACTATGTTAAGATTTATGTTGAATGGACGTAAGAAAGTTAAATACATCTTGTTAGAAAACTGTTCACCCCAATTTCAAAATAGAAATGATTTCTGAACTTTCTGTTATTCCTCTCCTTCCAACCATTTTATAATTTTTTTTGCATACAATATGAAAACTTTTTTTTACCAAGTCAGTGTTTTCATTGCATTGTTTTGTTTCATACTTTTAGCATATCTACAATGTAGATTCTACATACCTAACATATAAATATTATACTTACCAGAATTGATCCCATTAGTGGACTGGGTGTCAGGAGTGCCATTCGTGGATGCAGGAGGTGTCGTGGCCGCAGAAGTGCTGTCTACCGACGACGACGACGGTTGCGTGAAAGAAAGAAATACATGTACATTTACAATAAATTCTTACACTTAACAAAAAAATGTATTATTCAAAAAAAAGTAAGAAAAAAATCCCAAAAAAATGCGCATATAGCCAAGTATAAATAAGATAGGTATGCATTATTTCCCCGCTTTCTGTTGAACAAAAGTTTACAATGAAAAGTTTCTCTCTCTCGATATACTTTTGTTACATTATATTTATATTACGAGTGTGCATACATATACTTATATATGTAGTTACATAAATTGTCCCATTCTGCCTGCCACAGGAGAAAGCATCTAGCACGATGGATGGAGGAAATACCACGGTGAAAGGAGTAGAAACGAGACAGAAAAATCACAAGATATAAATGAGCCACTGTCAGTGAAATTTATTGGCAATCCTTGTTCTCTGTCTATCATTGTCAGCCACCGAATGCTACTTTCGGCTTAAGGAAGCAACGAAACGTTATGGAATCTACAAAATTATCTGGATATGTATCTTTACACAGTAATGCTACGTGTATGATGACGATGATTGTAACAAGGGATATACTTTCATTCTTCACAATTTTTTTTTTTACAGATGTGTATATGCGTGGTATGCATTACATGCTTTTATCTTTAATGTTTATAGTAGTAGAAATGGTGTAGTAGTAGGTACTTAAAATAATACAAGGATTTTACTCTTGTTCACTCACCGACTCGGTTACACACAGACACACACAAACATGCTACACTGGATTTACATACTTATGATCCTCAAAATCCAGCAGCCGACAACATTTTTGCATGTTATAGATGTTCAACCTGTCAAGTCTGTTGGTGGTATGCTCTGCTTTTCCTCCCACCGATATTCTATTATTAAGCACCTTCAGTTGTAAGAATTGCCTGTCTGACGTAGATAGGTAGTATAAATTCATATGCAGGTAGGTATACATATATAATGAACTCTATGACAATCATACATATTGCACTGGATTGCATCAAAACATTCAATCTGCTAGGATATGATGTATTTGACCATAAGCAAACCGGACATGGACGATCTTTCTTTTTCCAGGATTTTGTTACATGTGGTAGCATACAATAATAAGCATGTATGTAGCATGCACACAGTGAAAATGGATGACACACTTTTCTCTCTGCTTTCACTTTGTCTACATACGCGCATCTTGTCTTAAAAAAAATATATTAACTTTCCAGTCTCTCCAAAAAAATTTACTTTTCTTAACTACCTAAAATGAGAAAGAAAATTCTCGCAGATTTCTAGAGGAAAAAATCTCAAAGAAAAAAATAAATCAGAAAATCGCATCAGCATCCGTCTAAAAACTCATCATAGAATCAAAATGAAAGTGCATATATATTCCTCCTCTCTACAACCTTTTCTTTTGATTTGTTTGAAATGCAGACCCGGCCACAAACCATCGTGTAAAAAAATCCACTCACTTCAACATACTCCATACCCATCATCCACTCAACAGCCAGAGTAACATGTTTTCGTACATTTTCTTTTCACTTTGTATATTGGTCACTTAGTTATATCGCAATTTCAGAACTTAAAACTACGTTTTATTCCGCGAATGCTTATGAAGCATATACAACCACATACACACACCTATTATAACGGTATAATATTATTATTATTTCACGAAATCTTCCGGGAAACAACCAGACAGACACACGGAATATCTTTCTGCTTTCCCTTTTCTGAAGAAATATCATTTTTACATTTGCAATCTTCTTTCACGTGCAGTCCTATTTTCAGAGGAGAAAACAGATTGGCATGTGTGGTATATCAAGTGTAGTGTACTTGGTACATGTTATATAGATAGCATCTTTCTCCTAAAGCTTTAAATGAATACATATACCTTTTATTCAACAAACGTAAAAAGACAAAAAAAGAAAGATATAATGTGAGTTGTCTGTCGATTTCCCCATCTGTCTTTTCTATGGATGATTCACGGAGACAGGCAAGTGCTGCGTCAGAAATTTATATGCTATTACAAACGAAAAAGTAGAGAGGAGAGAGAGAGAGGGGATGAATAAAAAATTGACGATAATAATATCCCTCGCGTTGCAGTTTGTGAGAATGTGATTTTTTTTCTTTGGTTGAAAATGTTTAATGTAAAAACGATAAGATAAAAAAATGTGGTAAAACCATTTATTTCCCCCCTGCCACACACACACAAAAATGGCCACATTTTTTCAACAATTCACATTTCAGATCACGATATTCAAAACTTTTTGACCCATTTCTCTCTCTTCTTTTTGTTGAATTTATGATTCTAACATTTATTTTTCAAAGTGGTAGTAAAATTATATGTTGATGTATTTGCATAAGATTTTATTCACGTACAAACATGCTTACCTATATGTACATAATGTACACCCACAAGCGGCGTTAAAGGTCAAAATCAAAAATACATTAAAACTATAAAACTAAACCAATCTTGAATTTTTATGAATTTCTTGCGTCTAAAAAAATGTAAGATGGTACACTCATGTGTGATGCTGCTGCTACTGATGATCTTACACACAAACGTCATTATTATTACAAAATATATACCTAGAAAAACTTTTTTTTGTGTTTGCCAACTATATAGGTATATGCATACCCTCCTGTTTTTTTCCCTTCTTCATAATTTACTTTGTTATAGTGAATAGCTTTGCTAGTTGCAAGCAACAACCATGTTGAGAACAGCAATAACCAACAAAACAGAAACTTTTGCTATAATGAAACTGCATGATGAGCAATAAAGCTGATTATAACGATGATTGGGGGAGAAAAATGAGATGAAGGAAAATGCCATTAAAATTCCTACCTATTATTATATGCTCTATCGCTTCCCAATTTTTCCCCCTTCTATATATTCTCGTATACATATTCACTACTACTATTACTACCATACAACCTACTTTTTTTTATTCCCTAAAATTCCATTGTCAATATTACCAATAACCATAAATGAGATTTTTTTTTGCTTTTGGGTATGGCCTTGTGTTTTATCCTTTCACTACCTCCACAAAACTTTTTTGGTCCTTTTCCCATACCTATTATTGAACTATATCACAGCCTATTTTCAATACCATTATTTTCCATTATACAACTTCTTTCCTTCCAAGTTTATGAATTTTACGATGTGAAATTTATATCAAATTCCAAACTAGTATACATATATACATACCTATATAAATAATACCACCTATATCGTTTTATGAAATGGGTGCCCTAAAAACAGTGTAATTGTTCCCTACTTTCACACCAACTCACCACTCTCAGTGTAGTCGCAGTTTCCAATCCATTCATTTATTTTACTATAGCCATGCTGCATGCTGCACAAACTACCGCAATAGCAGTAGCAGCAGCTGTGAGGACAATTCAAATAAGAACTATGGGTATCATCATCAAGATTTCACATGCAAAGGTTTCGTAATATTATAAGTTAAGCAAAAAAAACCTCAGTCAAGGCACCAGGGAGAGAACTGTTTTTGTGTGTGTGTGTGTGTGTGTGTGTGTGTGTCAGTCAGACAGAAAATGGGTAATAGGTAAAACCATTTCCAGTAATAAAATTAGAATTAAATAACTTACTTTTGGCCATACAATGTAGGTTTTTATAGTTAAATACGCAGTTTTATGTACACAGGGCTATTAATACTACTGCTTGTACTACTACCTACATATATCAACCTAAACTCTCTCTCTCTCTAACCTTATTACTTTGATTTTGATTGCGAGCATTTTATTCTCTGTCTCTCAATTTTTTTTATGATGCATCCATCCAACTATACAGACATATACCTAAATTCCCTATCTGATCTCACCTTGTTTCCTTCCTCCTCCTCCAAGCCTCATTTAGCCCATTTTCTCTCTCCACCAGTTTTACTTATTTTATCTGCGTAGAAGAAAATGAATGCAGAGAGGAAGTTGAATAATATACGCCATCTCATTAATCATACACTTATCGAACTTATCGCCGAGAAAAGGGTTTTGGTTTCCCTCTACTACTGTCCCCCTGAGCTGACTCCACTGACAAAGATGAGATGACAAAGAATTAAAGTGTCTTTTTTTAAGCGCAATTCTTTGCTATACAGAGTTATACATACATACTTTTTCATACCTTTAATAAAAGTCGGGAAAACTAAAGAAAATCCATGACTGGAAAAAAAGTTTTGCTCTTTTATAATAAAGTACGTAGATGAACACACTACATGCGTGTGTGGCACATCAAATAGAGTTTTCCTCGCCAAAATCGCACATGTTAACTTTGACTACCTACGATACGCTACTTTAAAATGAACTTGCATTTAGGTAGGTACCTATATATTTATAGTTTAAAAACTCGGAATTTTTTGTATGGGCTTACTTATAGGATCAACTTTTCATATGCCTATACAAACTAAATATTATTATGATGTAATATTCCAAATTTTAGTTAGTACTCCAAGTACATGTGTATATAACCTACCTATAATAAACACATATCAACACATAGTTATATATATATACACAACCACCTATTACCATCCTAATAAAAGCACTCCTCCTTTTCATAAAAATGATGATGACGTGATGTTTTAGATGGGTTTCATTGGGCTGCTATGTATGGGAATGAGTAGGAGAAAGTAAGAGAAATGAGAGAGAGAGAAAGGAAGAGAATATAACAGTGAGCTAGAGAGACTTCACGTGAAAACTTCTCATTAATGTTCCCAAAGGTGTTATTATGGCTGGCATAATGCTTTGAAATGAGATGCTGCCGGAGAGAAGCATTAGCATTATAGCAACAAAAAAAAGAGGTGTAGAGTAAAATAGAGAAGCTATAGAAGTGCTAGAGTTAGTGGTTCCTAGTGTTTTGGTGCTAGTGCTGAGCTTGGATTTCCTCCCCTATTTTCCTCTTTTCGCTCCTTTTTATTTTCCTTTATTTCAGCAAAGTGTATATATAGTTTCTATACATTCACACTACAAGAGAGAGAAGGGGAAAAAACTGACGTCAACATCATCACACCCAAGCTCATGTTATACTTTTTTTTGGTAGATATATAGGTGCATAAATATACGTATGTTTCATTGATAGAGCCAATGATGCCTAGCTTAGTTTGTCGTCCTCACGTTCCTTCACTTGATTGTGAGTGAAATTACATAGATTGACTGACTGAGAAGCAGTGTGGCAGGTACTTTATTGTGTGAACTGAACGAAAGAAAGTGCTGACAAGTTCTTTCTTTTCCTTGTTGGTTGGTTGCTTTTTGGTGTTGGAGTTCTCATGGTTCATGTGGATATTTTCTTCTTTTTTTGCCGTTTTCATCTAATAACCTAACTTATGGATTGTCTGACAGCAAGACATATACACATATAAATATAGTGAAAAGTATGAAAAGAAAAGGGAAAGAAAAAAGAGGAAATGTTAAAAGGCAGAGGAATATAATATTTTATGTAGGGTTTTTTGGGTTAAACCCAAATTGGGGAAGAAAAAGGAAGAGAGAAAGAGAGAAAATTGGAAATTTTCAAAAGGGCTCCTCTGTTACTGCTGCTGCAGTAAACAAACCAAGGAAGGCTACATTTAACTCATAATGGCTTTTGTGTCTCACAATTCCCCATAATTCTTGATAAAATACCACACACAAAAAAAAACTCATTCTCGATATTCCCGGAATTCCCTATCATTATTGCTTTTATTGTTGCAGCTGCAAAAGTTGCATTAATAATAGTTACACTGTTGTTTGAATATGTCTGCTTCACAGCTCAAACATTAAACAGAGTTTTCCGTGTAAAGTACTATATGCCATAAAGTACTTTATACACATAAAAAACCACATATACCAATGAATCCTACATTCACATTGAAATAGCAAAAGGAAGACAAGGCGTAATAATAATAATAATAATAATAATAACAACAACAGGAACACATGCATTATGTATAAAAAACGCATACCTTATCATTAAGTAGGCACTATAAAAGAGACGATAGGTGTGTATGTGATAGTATGTAGCATGCTCTTTGGTTACAAAGAAATAAAATTACATATTCCACTAGCTAGTTCTCTCTCTCTCTCTTTTATGTACCCTCAAAACATCATTAACACTTCCTCCAATTAACACCTCTCCCTTTCATCTGTGCCTTTTGTTTATTACGCAAACACTCTCTTTTATGAGTAGCTATGCATACTACACTACTACTACAACACATACGTCTCAGGGAAGCAGAAGAGAGAAGAAGAACAAAAACAGAGCAGTGAAGCTCTTTGTGCACACACACACACACATATACACTTACACAAAACAGTCTGCACAACATTCAAGTCAAAGTCATGTCAGCTTGTTGGCACTTGCATTAAATAGGTAAACTACTATTACAACTATATGCTTGTATAGGTATTACTTGTTTTGGTGAATACTACGGATTCCCATTCTACTCTCCGGCTATATATAGGGCAACCCGTCAAGTTTTCGTCATAATTAACACATTTGAAAGGAGGGTCGCAGGGAGTCAAGTGGTAAAGTAAAATCAGAGGTCGTAAAAAACATGGTAGAGGAGAGGAATAGGTGCACAAAGAAAAAGGAGATTGTGTGGAGAGTGGTGCGTGCATAATAAATCCTTGTCTGTAAACAAAGTATTTTTTTGGGGTTTGTGTACAACACACAAAAATGTAGTATGCATGAATGAGTTTGTGAGAGCTTGGGGATGAGAATGAGCAAAAGCATTAAATTAGTAAAACGACAAACCAGAATTTTTTAAGGTGATTCGAATTATGAGGTCAAAATGAAATCTTTGAAACCAAAGATTAAGTGGGGAAAAATCAGTTTACTTTGTAATTGCTCACCTTGATTGTATGAAGGCCTGTTGATATTGTCAGTGTTGCCAGCCCCTCCGGAAGATTTCGAAGAGCCATTAGCATAGTAATAACTAGACGCAGGGTAGGATCTTGACTTTCGGAACCGGCCGCCATAAGGTCTCGAAGAGGGAGGATAATGGTATCCTTCCGACTCCCCACCATTGTAAGGCTCTCCACTTGCAGATCCACCAGATCCTCCAGCACCCCCACCACTTGCACCACCGCTGCCACCACCTCCGCCTCCACCGGAATTATAGTGGGAATTCCTGTAGTTATTGTGCGAGTTTCTGTAGTACGTACTCCCTTGATAGCCGGAGTAGTGACCCGGTCCATGATATCCGTTCTGGTACTCTTTGTGGGGATGTCCGGAGTAGTGGTAACTACTTCCCCTTTCACCCCTGCTTGTGCTGCCTCCACCTCCTGCCCCACTGGCACCTTCCCCTCCACCGCCGCCGCCGCCGGCTGGGTATGATGAGGAGGAAGAGCCAGCAGTATAATTACTGCTATGGTGGCTACTGTGATGGTGATTATGATGGCTATGGTTTTGGTGGTGATGATGATGTGGTGGACGGTAATTTTCTCTAGTGTAATGATAACGATCATTGTGGTAATGAGCTCCACCACCGTGGCCGCCGCCTGCACCACTGGAGCTGGTGGATTCATTTGATGAGACCGAATTAGGTGGGGGATGATGAGTTGAGTTGTTGTAAGGGACGTGATTATGACCGTTGTGATGATATCCGCTATTTTGGCTGTGAGGGTTGGGTGATGATGACGAGGAGGGGCATGAATTTTGCTGGGATTTGTCAGGATTTACTGGAGGTGTTGACGTTGGCGCTGAGCCGGAAAGGATTTTCGTATTACTGCTGCTACCACTAGTTGGACCCCCACCCCCTCCATTATTGTTCCCACTCCCTCCATTTGGAGTGGACAAGTTGGATGAGGAATTGTGCAGGGAAGGTGACGAAGACGAGTCTTTATTGTTGTTTGTCATTGTGATCAGAGGCTTTTCCGATGGGTGATGTCGGGCAGGACTATGATTTTGACTGGCACTGTGACTGCGAGTGAGAGAGATCACAGCTCCGCCGAGTTCCCCGTCTTCGTCCTCGTTCGCTGAGATTTCTCCTGTTCACATCAAAGAACAAAGCAGAAAAACAAAGGATTAAAAAAATGACAATTCTATTTATATAAATGGCTTATTTCTTAAAAAAAAAAAGGTTTGCGCGTACAAATTATACATGACATATGTATGAAATTTTTGAAATGTATACGCGTGCTGCATGCTGATCGCTTTATACGATATGATACCATGATAATACCACCATACATACACAAACAAATTGTCTGTTCTTCCGCCTCTTTGACTACGCTGCTGCTCTCTCACTAGCGACCTTAGCATAAATACCCATTGAACGCAAGCAAAATGAATTATTACCGAGTTAAATGATTTATTCAGGTCATAAGGGATGATATGCGCATGTAAATATATCGTAAAGCTTGTGTGTGTGTGGATTGTGAATATTATTTTTACGTACGTCTCCGTTCCGACAGTCACCCTTTCATACTCTCGGTTTTAGTCAACGTCCTCTCTTCCCTCTTTTTAAACCGAAAGCTTATAGTTATCGTCGCAGGAAACCAAGTGTGACATTCATATGAAAGCCGCATAGTATATTTACCTATTATAGTTGTACGATAGCATCATATTGCTGAGCTATGTGAGGAGGATGGTTATTAATAATTCCCTGTCAAAAGCGGCGTTTGGATAGCGCATTTCGGTTGAGCCGACGAGGCGAAAGAAGAAGAGTAGTATGCCAACCAGACTCGCATTAATATATGACATTACTGACTTAGCAATGTGACAGTAGCAATAGCAGTAGTTCCTTAGCACAGGGAAAACTATATTTTAGAAGACTGAGTGTGTGTATGTGAGAAAGAGAGAGCAGATTAAATCCTGAAACTGCTATACTTAAAATAGGTATATCGTTGGTTCAGAAAAAAATACATAGAAAATCAACCATTAAATTGACATATGTACATGAAAACCGCTTCTGTTGTGTTTGCAACTGACTCGATACGATTTCTGTAATAATTTATAATAT
>JAHZNC010004488.1:0-102302 GCA_027744095.1 Zhuqinia jingwanae | reverse complement strand
ATGTTTGCAGTCCAATTTGGCCAGGTGTACAATAAAACACCAGCAATATTGCTAATTTTAGTTTGATTTTCCAGCTTGAACTTTGTTTTGCACATTTCGCTAAAACATAAGAAGCAGTTTTGGTGCTATTTTATTACATGACTTGATGATTCAGAGGGTATAAAGTACACACCATCAAGCTCTTCACATACTATCTAATCATAAATAATTATTGTCTGTACACCAAGTACCAAGACCAAGTACTACTCTACTACTACTACTAGTAGGAAATGTTTTGTAACGTATTATGTTATTTGATTACTGTCCAGCGAGATAAAAGTATATAAGCACGAATACACAAAAATCCAAAGAAAGGATTTTATTTTAATGCTGTCGTGTTGTGTCTTATAATATAAAGATCAATATCAATCAGGGAGAGACTAGCTAGTTGGAAAAATAGCAGCAGCCACACACTTCTTCTTCGCACATTGTATATTTGCCCACTAATCGGTGTATGTATGTATTTTATAGTCTTGCTCTGTACTATGTACAACCTTTCCAATAAAGTCATCAAGGTCAAAGTCAATGCATTCACGATATTTCGTCTTGTTCGCTGGTAGTTCGTATTCCTATTTCTATCTGTATGTAAGCACAACCGTTTTCTTTTAACTATTACTTACTACTACTACTACTGCTACTACAAGAAAGAAGGATGTACTATACTTTGCAGGAAATAAGTGCTTTTGAGTATAGTACGTTAAAAAAAAGAATGAATTGCATAATATCTATTTGTAGAGCAAATCAATTGTGATTTACGAGCTTAAATTACCTACCACGCTAGACAGACAGTGCAGTGCTCTTCTTAACTTGATGTACGTAGTAAAGTAATACAAAAGGTACAAATTTAATTTGTCCGTTTCATACTTCCTTTCTTTAAACTCAACAACCATACATTTTACGTACATAAAAATTAGCTACGTTACTTTTTTTTCTGTGAAAGGAAAACAATCAGATTTTACTTTGCTCCTGCAAATAAGCCAAGCAAAACGGACAATCGCAGTAGATTATTAAAAAATGCATTTCTCAATACACAATAAATTAAGTACATAGGTATATACATAATATGCAAATGTAAATACATGTACGGGTAAAACCAATTGATTTTTATAAAGAAAAACATTGTTTAACATTCAATTTTGTTTTTTGTTTTTTTCCAGAACAAAGCCGTTGTTCAAATTTACGCAAATTATCATAAACCATACTAAACGAGCGGCTACCGAAAAAAAAACCCACGCCAAAAAAAAACAAGGGAAAATTCATAACGTACGACATCAGCAGTTGTACAACAAAGACATCGACGTACTTAATCAATAAAATCTACAGAGAGAAGCAGGACAGAGGGGGAAGAGTGTCAAAAAAAATACACAACAGGCAACAGAGCAAAGTCTATATAGCTTTTTGTACACATACTGCTACTGGTTGTGTACACGTAAAAGCATTACTGCTTGTACTTTTCTCTTGCGGGAGTATGAGAATAACAGCAGGCGAGGAGTCAAACATGAGTTCGACAAACGGGACTGAAACTGAAACTGAAACTGGTACCGGCAGCACGCCCAGTAGTCCTAGTGGAAGAATCAATTACGACAGAGATCTTTTAATTGAGATTGGAAACCAGGCTCTCACAGTTTTCAAAGTTCCAGAGGCCTTCATGAGTATTGCAAGGGAGGGATCGGGTGGAAGCCCAACTCGGAGCCTTTTTGTGAGTGTTTTTAAATTGAAATTTTAAATATATTTTGTTACATTGTGTGTATTTGCTACAAGAAAGTCAAAAGTGTGTCAGTACAGATAGGCATATAGGTTTTTTTTTATCACGGTGTGATGTGTAAATTTAAATCGTTACAAATTTTTTTGTGACCAAATTTTTCAATCTTTACTGATTATTAAAGCAACATTTAAGTTTAAGATTGAAGTGTAATTTAATTTTAATTGCAAAGTTAATTAATTAGTAGTAGTAGTAGTTAGCAGCCCTTCATTATTACGGGTAATAGTGACTTGTTTAATTGAAGTTAATTAAAATAAATACTAAGCTATTATTTAAGTCTACAATTTAATTCGGTAGGCAATGAAAGGGATCACAAAATGAGTAATATATATAACGTAGCATAGCATTAAAATTAACGTAATTTAAATTGTTTGATGAAGTTAAAAGTAAACATATTTTACATTGTGAAGTTTGATACAAAGCTCATTTCGCAATATGATTTGTGGCAAGTTGCATAATCAGTGATTTAATTAAATTTTTACAGGGACCGACGCCACCGCGTGGTAACTCTAGAGGTGGTTTGGGTTTTGGAGGATTTGGGGGAGGTTTAGGTGGACCATTTAATGGAAACATGATGAGACCACAACAACAACAAGGCAAAGGAGGTTGGGCATTTGGCCCAATGTGCATTCCGCCTCCTCCACCTCCATCAAGGATTCCACCAAAAGTTATCGAAATTGCGCCCAAACAAGAGGTCAAGCTTCACGAAGCTGAAAAACCTTGGAAGCCTGGCAGGCGACGTGTAGCTGCTGTAACTGAAGCAGAAACTGAAGAGGAAAAGAGTGCAGAGGAAATTGTTCTAGAGGTTAGTATTAGTAATAACGAATTAACTAACGACAATGCAACTTCTAAAATTTGATTCTAATATAAGCGTAAACTTCTTTTTTTTAATTTCAGGGCATCGTTAAAGAAGCAAGAAGCATTTTGAATAAATTGACACCAGAGAACTTTGACAGACTCAAACTCAGGTTTTTAGAGCTGAAGTTGGAAAATAAGGATAATCGTGTTGACGCTGTGATTAATGTGTTATTTGAAAAGGCAATTGATGAACCGGCTTTCTCAGCTTCTTATGCCAAAATGGTAAGCTTTCTTAATTTAGTTTTTGTGCGAATCACTACTTTATGTTTGATTTTGGCTGTAGACGAAATCCATGTGTATTACTTCACCGCTAAAATCATGTTTCCCTATCTACCTTTAGGTGCACGCTGTATGCTATACCTCAGATATCACATCCAAAATCTTTCGCAAACAATTGTTGAACAAGTGTCAAAATGAATTCCAAAAGAGTAATTCCGATGAAGATAAAATTAGAGATGAAACGAAAGTATGGGAAGAGGAAAAGGACGAAGAGAAAAAGGCAAAACTTAAAATTGAACTGGAGGACTTGAAGTTTAAAAGCAGAAGACGATCTTTGGGAAATGTACGTTTTATAGGTGAACTGTACAAGCTACAAATGCTCAGTGCTAAAATCATGGTTGAATGCGTGAGAATGCTATTAGGTAAGTGATAAATAAATATGCTGAAGTAGTATGGTATACCCCAATTGCATCAAGAAGATCACTTTTAGTTTCTAACTCTTTGCAATTAACATTGTATCTTTCAGCAACTCCCGACGAAGATAACCTTGAATGCCTTTGCAAGCTTTTAGCAACCGTAGGACAGAAACTTGATGAGAGCTTGGCAGAAACAGAAGCCAAATTTAAGAATGTTGCGGCAGATCAACGCCCGAAAGGTTTACCGGAAGAAAAATGCATGGACAAGTTCTTTGACAGGCTTGATAAATTATCAGAAAACAAGAAAATTTCTTCCAGAATACGGTTTGCCATAATGGTAAGTAAATTCCTGGTTTTGCAAAGTTGTTATCATCCACTACTTTAGTTAGATCTTTATTTTAACAATTGTTTGCATGATCCAATGAATCCTTTTCCCTATAGGATATTGTGGAATTAAGGCAGAAAAAGTGGAAGCCTCGAAGAGATAATGCTGGCCCCAAAACCATCGAAGAAGTGCACAGGGACGCTTATTTGCAAGAAATGGAAGAAAAGCGGCAGATTAACAGCTTACCACAGGTGTCTCCTGAAGCTACTTCATCTCCACGTGGTGGTCGTCAATCCCCTATAAGTATGCAAGGCAAAAAGGGAGAATGGATGAAAATTGGTAGTTCTAATAAGTCATCGAGATTCCAAGTTAAAAAGCCAGATCAGGTTAGTCGCTAATTGCAAGTGAAACCTTTTATGTACGTTTACCTAGGAATATTAATATATATTGAATGCTAAATAATTTGTATTGTTTCCAAATTTCAGCAAACCAAGAGCCCAACATTTGCCCCTCCAACAAGTGGACCAATACGTAGTTGAATTGGATAATTAATTTAAAAAATTAATTGTCTCGTTGAGCGAGCTAAAGTGATAAGAGACTGTTGTTAGACCTTTCGTTATGCAGTGTTGTTTTGGTCGAAATTCAACACAAGGTCCCGAACGCTTGAACTGACATAGTGTAAGGAGTTTATGCTAACCGAAAAGCTGTGTTACAGTTTTACAGAACTGATTTGTCAGTTCTATACCTTGCTCCAATAAAGGAGTGTCATAATAATTTTTATGAACATAATAATTATACATACATCCCGCTCAGTTATCGTTGCAATCATTAATTCTACTCTGTATTAATTTGATAGCTTCACTAATTTTACTGATAATTGTAATGACTTGGTACATATAAGTAAACGACGTTATTGTAATATATTAAGCAGTAGGTTAACTACATAATATATATCATTTATATGCATAATATATCAATATACTTACTGAAATATTCTTGAAGATGGCGAGAGCAAAGTAAGCTCTATCATTCTTTTCATTTTCTTTTTTAAAAGTATTTTCAACTGTTGTAATTATTAGAAATTATGTTATTATTATCATCAGTTCAAAGATATGCCTTATTATATAAGATAATATATTTCGTGGGCTTAATATTTGTACTTCCAGCTGATTTGCAACATGTCTATTTCTATTATATCATAATTTTTGTAGTCCAACAAAAAAAAAAATTTCTCGTGGTCCAAAAAATAAACAAAACAAAATATTCCATTTAGTATAAGGTTTTTTCTTCAAGACCTGTTATTGTTTATTATATGTGAATTTGAAATAATAATTGTGTAATAAACATAAATGAAGTTGTTAAAATTATAAATATAAAAGGTTTTGTCGATGATGGTTTTCGAAATGACTTATTTTCACATTGACTTATTGACTAACTCGGTAAAAATAAAAACACTCAGTGCATTGAAGAAACTAGTTGACACGATAAATATTTTACAAAGGACAGGCGAGTACTAAAAAGTGCTGCATTTATATATTTTCATTAAGTAGCATGCATATAAACTAATTGTGTAATACGTTTAACATGCCCCTTGGGCGAATCAGCGTAAAATTTTCCTTGTGTCCATGATCCTGCTCTACAGAATACAGTTTCAGTATAGCTAATACACTACAACTAATACAAAAAATAACTCATGGACGCTTAAAGTACTGCTAAAGTCTATAAAAAATTCTAATTAGGTTATACAACAATACAAGATTGAAAAAAATTATTTCGAAATAATCAATTACTACAGTTGTAAAATATGACAGTATGGTCACAAAACTCAAATACATACATACACAAATAACATAATATTTTAATATTTACAAAAAAATCAAATCATAACGTGGTTAAAAGTTTACAATTTGCACACTGAAATCTTCCCACTTAATTCTAGGTAAATAATTTTCTAATAGGAAAATAAAAGTTAAAAAATCACACTTAAAGAGATAAAACAATGGCTTAAAATTTAAATAATAATATGTAACATGAGATTCAAACAATATGTAAAAACAATATTTCTTTCATATTCATCCATTGTCAATAAAACCATAAAGTAGGCATATATTGCATTCTTCGCATTAGGCTTCCATTTGCCAGTAAAAAGACCATCCGTTTCTTGTGATCACAATCCATTTTCAGTAATAATCGTTGACATTCCATACCATTTTCCGTGAACATGACCAACCGACTAGAGAGAGAGAGACATGGTGTAAAAATGTTGTACTGTACCATGCAGTTCCACAGAACATATCTGTTAACAAAAAACGAAGTAAAGCACGTTTAATTATCTTAAAGAAATTATGTAAGCACTAATAATAATTTGGCGTGGCATCATGAATGAAGTGTTCTGTCTAAGTTGTCATTTTGTAAACTTTAAAAGAAAACACAANACTTTAAAAGAAAACACAACAAAAAATAGTAGTAGCACATTATCAAGCCAAAAATCCTGATTACACTTTACCCCAAACTCCAATCATTTCATCCTGTCCTACTAATTTAATATTTTTAGAAAAATTGACTTTTGATCCATTGACTTTTGACTTTTGATATTTTATTTTAAATTTGCATACTTTTGCAAAAAAAATATTACAATTTAGTGTGAACTACGTGCTGATATAATTGTAAACTAACATTATACTTATAACTTATATTTATGCCGAAATGCAAACTTCACATGACAAGAAAAGTCGGAAGCGTGCTCAAACTATTATCGGTTTGCTTCTCAGTGTCTATCTTATAATTAAAATGCTTGAGATCGCCATTAAAATATAAAAAACTCGTTCCATTAGCGTATTAAACTACCACTTGTATAGCATTGTTCACACTTAAAGGGTTTCCTCCTCCCAGGAAGATGTTGATGTCTCTATCGCTTTTTTATAGCCCCTTAAATATGTTATAAAATTACTACCTATATCGCTAAATATTATGTACCTATATATAAACTACAAGTTTTTATTTAGAAAAATGAAACTTTGTTGTAAAGATTATCTTGATTTTAAGCGTTTTATAATAGCTGTCAAAGAAAACGTACGCACGCTGCTGTGGGATTGGGGATTGAATCATGTAAATGGACAGGAAGCCGCATGTACTAGACATAAAACAGACCGGAACTTTTAAGCATTATAAAAATGACATTTTTGCATTTTATGACGACTTTTGTATCGGCAGCTACTTATCAACACATCTACCTGCTTCTATATAGCCATTGTCAATAAAAATTGTGTGATTTTATGAAATGAACAGGTACAAACATTGTTTCTTTATGCAGCCAGTTTACAATAGAATTATACCATAATAATTATTGTATGCGCAAAGTTTAATGTTTTCATAAATGCCAAACTACAACCAAACATGCAGTAGTCAGTATGAACCGGATTATTTGACGGATGATGATTACATGTCGTGTATTCAAACGATAAATTAAAATTTTAAGTTATATTTTGTATAAATATTACGTACCGTTTGTGTGTGCTACTTGCACCCGCATGATTTGACAACCATATTGGGAAGTTTGACATTTTGGAATGTCGTGTTGTACGACAGGGGATCCCGGTATATCAGCGATATGGAACTCATCTCTGTAGCAGTACAGCATGGTACAAGTTCAACTGTCTTATTGTTCAATCCCCCGCGATTTTTTACATAGTCAATCATTATTCCAGAATGGCGAGTTGCAGTATGAGCCAAGGCCGTGTCCCCGTGACATGAGCCCTTGCAGTAGTAAGCGTCGAATCCCTTGGGCTCCAGCACCCAGTCCCATTTTATTTCTGCAAATGAAATGTACAATGATTCTCGGCAACATTCCTTAACTCCTGGGGTGCAGTTGAGACTCCGTCGATTTCTCCGCTTCTTCTTCCCATTTGCCATGTTAAACACTATGAACGGCTGTTGTTCACCAACACTGTCAAAGGGAGACTCATGAACGTCTTTGCTACACGTGTTGCATGTGATTTTAATGGAGTGCTCATGTGTCTCTGTAACCAACCACTTGCGTGCCCTGTCGGTGATGTTAAAGTTTACCCAACCCGCACTCTCTGGAATATCCTCTCGAGCAGTGATAGGGTTGAACGCAAGGGAAGGTTTGCGGTTGCCCCTGGTGCTGTAATGGTAAACAATTTCTGAGATGGAGAAATTATGCGTGCGCTTGCCAGGAGTTTCATCAGCCTTAATGTCATCAGCCGTAATGTCAGCCAGTTTATATACCCACAACTCTGCGCTACTTATCTGGCTAGATCTTACTTCCTTTGGTAAATTGTATATGAAACAAGAAGATGCTTCTGAACGAGATCTAGTAGCCCAAGTAGAGCAGTCCGATAACTCATCTTGGGGCAACACGATAATCTGTTCTGTTTTCCCGTAAAAGTCTTCCAAGTCTAAGTTGGCGACATCGTCGTCATGTTCGTTACGAATGGTGTTGGTAGACCGGGGATTCCCAAATGCGATTGGTGGCAAGAACGTATGATGTCCTTTGGGTACATGATCCATTTTTGGGGCCTCCTTCAAGCGTAACTTTTTTAAAATTTGTCGTTTCACAACTTCAACCCGTACAGCTCTCAGTGTTTCATCATCTAGCCCAGCATTCTTACGCGCTGCAGCACACATAGGACACTCTTCTTCAGATTCTTCTGTGCTGGACGGAGTATGCTTTTGAGTGGAACTTTCCTCTGCATTTTGCAAATTTTGATGATGATGATGAACATGAGCTGCTATCTCACTTGTCCCGTTCAATTTATTGTCTACTACACTCACTGCTGACAAGGAACCATGATTATCTGCTGAAGGTGGCTCTTGCTGAGAATTATGCGTTGGTGGACGCTGAGGATGAATGAGGTGCTTTCTCTTTACTTCACCTTCATAATGAGTTCCTCTATTACTAAATAGTTGATGATTACCTATTTCAACTGGATCACGAATTAAATTCTGACTAATATCTTCTTGACTCATACAAAATTGGCATAGATTGAGCAGAGTGATTATACAGATTATCACAAACATTGTGAGAGAAGATGTTATCAGTCTTTTTTGGTGCACCATTTTTACAGAGTTATTATGAGCTCAGCAGTACTGAGATTACAGTCTTGCTGATTGTGGTAATATAGTAACTTGCTTCAAACGTAACTCGGTGAAAATTAGTGTTATGTATGTATATTTTATCACAGAATCATATTTTTATTTTACAACTTTTCAACATTACTTACAACATGTCTTTTTACAACTTGCAACAGCACAAAACTTGGCAAATCAACAAATTAAATGATTTTTCTCTCATTAGGTTGTGAGTTAAAACGGAAAAATCCTTGTTGTCTTTATTACTAAATACTTTGTCTGCAATCAACTAGTAAAAAATATGCGTGCTTCAATAAAATATCAAGGAAAAAACTAAAAAAAAGAAAGAAGCTGAAGCAAGTGAGTAGTAGTGAGTACTTATTATCAGAGTAAAGCCCCAAACTCGACTCCTCAAGTTTGTCAATGGCTCAACTGATATATCAGAAAATTTTCAGAGATGACAAACTGTGTGAGGGACATTGGAAAAGTGAAGCTGGAAGTCTTTGTTATAGCTTCTTATAACGTGCATCCCACAAAACATTCGGTGTGCATTCTTTTCACTTCACTACCATCACCACACTATAGCATATCACCACACCACCACACATCACAGGTTTATTTCCAGGTTCTTGATTCCTCCTACATGACAAGTGTTGGCTGCTTCTTCACATCACACTATAACTATGTACATGTATTTTGTGTTCGTCTTTCTCAACATGAACGTACATTTGCAGTTTATCGCATGCAACTTGATTGCAAGCCTAGGAAATACCTTCATTTGCATGTTGCATGCAATGACATGCGACAAGAAACAAATATAACGGTGCTTGGACAATGTATTTAAAGTCACTTAATGTGTACTTTTAAACTAGCTGTGTTTCTGATCATTGCACTTTTCCTTCCACGTTAGGACGAAAATGCTCTTTGTGGCACGCATCGTGACATCGTGTTTGGTTCGTTCTTTCAAAGAAAAGATGATTGAATAAAATAAAATAGACCTCTTTGCGTAGGAAATTGTCTTGTCGGAATCGTAATGAGCTGCCTGATGATGCTTCTTGTTCAAATAAGCTATAATATATGAATCTGTGCAGGGTTGCTGGTGTAAGTAAAAACGTCAGTAGTTATCATCATCATCATGAAGAAGTCATATTTAAGAATGATATTTAGGCACTCAATGAATAATGTTTTAATACTGCTACATTTAACTTTGAACTGCAATATCAAACACAATTATAATAGTACCGAGTACAAAACATCTCCCCGTCTTTTGACGCCCAGGCTTGTGACGATATCAAAAAAGGAATAACCTATTATATATGATGATGGTTGAATGCGTCGTGGGAATTTTTTTTGACTCAATAAACACCTTGGTGTGTAGTAGAGTCAGAGAGGTACATACCAGTCAAAGTAAAGTGCACAGTACACTCACATAAACGTATACATATATATTTCAAATGAATATTATATAGAGAAAATTATTTACATTTAGAACAAGAATCACATATCATACTTGTGTCGACAAAAGAAGTGATGGCTTGTCTTGTTTATAAATTCAAAATGCCTAGCGTTCTAGAAAATATAGGTATACACATTAAGCACTCAAGAAGGCAATCATGTCTTATTATAATAAAAAGTTCAATTTATTTATTTCTTGTGGGCAAAGGACTGTCTTTGTACACTATTAACAATGTAGATATATATATTTGCAAAGTGGAGCAATGCGAAACTTTTTACGCTTTGCAGAAAGGAAAACTGCCAACAACTGCTTTGCATGTATGTTCATTAAATATGTACAGTTCAAAATTAATCCGCGCCTATCATCGGATAAGACAATATAATAATTCTTGTATCAGAAAATACGAGACATTAGTTGTCGTTATCGGACAATAACCAGTTATCACGCAATGCAACCAATTAAATTCGATATTTTGTGCATTATGTTTGCAAAAATTTTAAAGATATAATTTGCAAACATTTTACGGAATGTAAAACGGACGAGGCGTCAGTAGTGCTGCTTCTACTGGAGGCGAAAGGACCAACGAGACTGATCTGCCTCTGAGATTCATCTTCAAACTTCTTTTTATATTGATGATGACGATGAAGATGATGATGACTGCGATCAAATAGCAATAATAATAATTACTTTGGAGCACGCTACATGGCTACATATACCATCACACAATAACAAATACGTAAACGAATGGAAACTTGGAACTCGTGTTTTATAGATGATTAGTAGCTTGTTTCAAACAAAGATGATGAACCTTGCATTAATTTTTATATCTTTTAATATTACCAGTCTCACCATACAAGAAAAGATCAATCCCCGCAAAAAAAAAAGAGAATTGCAATTATTTTTTTTACTGAGTGACCACGGTGTATAATATGCATATATATATACAATGCACACACACACATTGTACATGTACCTACATTATCATCACATCCCAAACTCTCGGCATCTTGGCAATGGCAAATTATCCGCATTTTGACTTATGGCGAGGTTAAAAGCATTTGGCAAGGTGCTGACAAAGCAGTTGAATAATATGGTACTTGATTTGGTATTGCAGTTTGCAATAATATTCCTGACGACTGACGACTGGGCTGTTTGTTTTGTATTGTATGTAATTTTACCTTTCCTGGTACTTTCTGCTGTCTGATCACTGATAATATTTAATAGGGACAAAGTTTAGTAACCAAAAGTACACACATTTTGATATTGATACATATCTTTTCAAAAGTTACAAGCACAGGTAACATGCAACAAAAAAAGTAGCTCAAACTTGCGGTATTACTTCTGTTTTTGTACATTTTAATTCAATCTGAGAAAATGCAGGAAAAAAACCTGTACTGTAATCTTCCATTGTACATACATATACATATTCAATACAACATTTTTAGCTCTTGTTTCTTTTCTACATAGATTTTTTGTTGTTGTGTTGAAACCAAAGATATATTTACATACTAGCATGAATGGGGTATGATATGATTTATACTTATTTAATGCATGTAGTATATTGTAATGGATCGTATTGAAAACATGTCTACTACTATTGTGCATTATATAATATTTGTAAATAGGAAATGAGAATGTTAAATCTTTTCAAGGAATTTACCTTTTCCCTGTAACGTGAGGAATTACGGTATTATAATAATTGGCATTGGCACTCACTCACACATTACGTCATACTACCCTTTGTGCTAAATGAATTTGACGTTTGAATAAGTGTAAAAATTAGTTAGGTAATTGCCTTTGGCGGACGTGGGAAGTCCAGATATTAATAGTCCGCCAAAGGTGATCAAATAAGGTGGCTGAATATTTTTTTTTAAATGCATACATGATTATTATGAAATTACCAATTACACGACGGGCGTCACAATGAAAGTTAATCATTTGGTTTCACTTCATAGTTCAAAACTGATATTAGGTCACAAGGATAAACGATTGGAAATAAGTGACAGCTAAACAAAATGCAAGTTCATTGCTACCATCATCAGAGAAAAGTGCATGGTTGCATTACTATTTTGGTTTGAATATGATTTATGATTACATTTTTTAAATGTATTTTGCTACTATTATCTGGGTATATTATATGTAAAAAGTGTAGATTAAAGTGACTTTGTACATGATCATGTCATCAACATTTTTTCGCTTCTTTTTTAATATGCCTAAAGGGGTGGATAGAAAAAATTACTATGATATCCGATATCCTAGACCTTTAAAGACCTGTAAAAAATTTCATCATTTGACGGCATTTAATAATACCCGATTCAAATTTTCTGTGTACGATCCAAGTAATCAATAAAAAACGACTAGACTGTTTGTACCGCCGAAAACATCTTTCTCAAATCTTTCGTTGACTTTCGGCTCACTGGTTAATTTGTTAACAGTTACATCCGAAATAAAAAAAATCTTGTAAAAACTTTGTATGACAGGAATGACAATCTCCAATTATGTAATTCAATATGCATGCAAGATAATCTTATACATCTATGATGATGAGTATCATTTTAAGCATCTACATTTTGCATCGAAATTCAAGTTTGCTGAGATTCTGATCCTGATTTTAATTTAAGTATAATACCAAAACAACTTTGTTGCGACATTAGAATCTTTTATTACACATCATATCATATCGCTTCAATCAAACACTTACTTCTGTTTCAACTGCACTTTCTACTGTCATGCAGTAAAGCATAAAAGTCACCATAACTCATCTATTGCGCATACGTGGCAATTCACCCATTTCAATCTGAAACACCCGTTCTTGATTTAAATCAGTACAAAAAATAAGATTACATGAAACATTATTTAATGATGTGGACGTACAGATTGAAACATGGTTTCAACTTTCATGGAATGCGAGTGCACTTTTATGCAAACATACTACTAATATTATATGCCCAACGACATGGGACAGCGTTAGAATAAGGGTGAAATGGGTTTCACATGAAACGTGAGTTATGAGGTTATGCGGTTCAAATAACGTCAAGCGTTGAACGACACATCTTAATTGATGGTCACTTTGATTACAAGTTTTCCATAAACTGACACTTGTCGTATTACATTTCTTTTTGCATGCAAATCTTTCAGTCCAGTGTTCAATGTGTCATCTTCAGTTGCAGTGTTAATTACCTCTGAAGTTTAAGCACAATTGTAGCTCTTATACTTACTTAGATCGAAAATAATGCAGAATTGCCATTTTTACATTATGTTTGATCTCATCATCATGAGGAATCTTGATGAGGCGCAAACAAATTGACTGACTCAACAAGAAAAAGCGTGCTACTTTGATGACTGGAGCCGGCTGATCGTGCCAATTGCTTGGTTTGACATATTCCATGATCAAAACATACGTCAAGAGACAATACGTTTGTTGTTCGCTTTGAAATTACACATGTGTCAGGATTTACTTGAAATATTTTTAAGGGGGAAACACTTTTTGTTGTCAATTTCATCACTTTCTTTTGACATTTGCATGCGTGCTTGTAATTACAATTACAAAAATTCATTTGAATTTTGGTACACACGAAGAGCACGCGCAAGAAATTTATTTTTGTTTTCTTTTTTAGCATATTTACTGCTTTTATACAATCATGTATACACACATGCCAATAATAAATAATATATACATGCATTAAAATGGAATATATGTGCCAGTAATATAAATAAGTTACTTACTGTTTCTTTTCCTAAAGTAATCCAACATTTTCACGAAAAGGTTGCATATTGACTTAACCTGGTTGGAAAATGTAATTTTATTTAAAAACAAAAATAATCCTTTTGTATCATATTAATTCTTTACTGCTGGGAGAAACGCAAGATGAAAGTTAAATATTTCCCATGCGACTACTGTTTGCATATCATGTGAAATGATGGATAAAGGTAAATCTTAACGAATCGATTTTTTTGCATCTGTAATTTTGCAAGACCTGATGACATCAGTGGATTAAAATTAGCATTTGAGGGATATTGAAAATATTCAAAGGATATTGAAATGAATACGTTCAAAAATTTATCTATTTATTTATCGGTTGTAATACCATCTTGATGTAATAAACGGTGGAATTCTCAGCAACTATGCCGAAAGGAGGTGCAAAGTATATGCATACTACTAAAACTGAATCACCGAACGTTTCAGAAAAGAAATTAAGAATTAATTATTGTTAAATGTATACTACGTCCCTACTGCAATATTATTTATATACCGAATGTATGTCGATTGTAAAAGGTTTCTCGATTGGTATAATATGGTGGTTTGGTGGACTTGCTTTAAATTTGATGCATAACTACATCTGAAAGTTATAATCAGTTGCATGACATGACACTCCATTGGACTATTTCCTTCACATGCATACATACGAATACATTTAGCAAAATCCATAAGATATTTGAATCTCAATCCAGTAATAATTTTTATGAAAAAGTGAATATCCTTTCGTGCAATTCATTATCTTAGCACATTGTAATTTATGAGCATTGATATTATGTATCCAGTAATTAAGATAAGGTTGTGAGGACAAAATGTCATTCCAGGAAATAATACAAAGAAGAAATAGGACTATCTACACAGCCTGCGCACACATATGTGCAACATAATTTGGCGTAATGAACGTTGGAAGTTAATGGTGATGAACAAGAGAAGGATGACAATGGCGAGAAATATATTCTTTATGTAAATGTATGTGCATTTGATGAGGAGTTTTATTCACCAATTTGACAATTTACATTTACACACACATAAGTATAGGTATGTAGGTATATTATTCAACGACACATAGGCTTTATATCACTTTCAAATTAAAATTTTATGTCATTTTTAGATAACTAATGTAGGAAGAGATAATGTAAGGAAAAAATTAAAACCTTTCTTCAGTTCTCACCATTTCATTATCTCTTTTTTTCTATGAGGCAATCAGTGACATTGTGCTAGCTAAAAAAACTGAGATTATCAGAGCGTGGGACGATTGGAACTCATCTCTTTACAGCCAGATAATTTCTTTAAAAAATATAAATGTCTTTTCCATAATGCACACATGAGAGCCTATAATTCATATACAGTTTTTGTTATCAATTAATTTGAATTCTAAAAAAAATGTTGAATATTATTAAATATTTTTAATTTTGTTTTTTCAATTAATTTTGCATCAGCTTGTATTTACGTTTAAAAAATCTACAATATGTATACATCTGAGATATGATATCTCATTTGTATGCTAAAAACTTGACTAAAGGTAAAAGTATCAAAAGTAACAAGTGACTCATTTATTCCATGTGCACACAACAGATAATGAGACAATTGAAACTGTCGTCAAATATTCTACTAATTCTGACCTCGAAACGGTCAGAGACTAAATGAAGTTCATACATTACCCTTTGAATGAATAAAAAGTTTCATGTTACAAAAACTAATGATGAAATTCCTTTCACTCATTTTTCCCATTGATTGCGATATTCGATAAATTGATTTTTGGAATTGCTCATGCATTCTAGGATATTAAACTTAAATAAGAAGAGGAAGAAGGTTTCACTTTCTACTATTAAAAGGAATATCAACTCCTCCAAGAATATGCTGCCACTTCAAAATGAAGAAGGTGTTTGCATGATTTCATGATGCAAATTGCATCGTTTCTCCAATACAAGACTAAAACTTGCTACAAGTGAATGCGTTGTCCAAAAAAATCGTTAAACGGTGTCATAAAAATGCCCCTACCCTTTTCCCATTAAAATTTACTTACAATGTGGATGGCGTGGATTAATTAATGTGCTATTATGACGGGTAGATGGTCGGACAAACACGACAACTAACCAAATTCAATATTGTATATGTATCTATATCTAACACCTACTTATTTCCTAAATTATATTATATGACAAGTGTTGCAAATATTACAATACTGTTCTGTAGCAGTAAAGTAAATATATTGTTACGAATTCATTGTAAATTTGATGACACGTCAGATAATATTCCTAAGAAAAACGACAAGTTCAAGCAACCCAGCTCGTTGTGAATCGGTAAGAAAGTTACAGGCAATTTTGTTTCTGTGAGATGGAATTACATGAGTAATGTTCAGTTAAAAGTGTAGTGTAGTTACTTGATTAGGATGAAAATCGCAGTCTTTAATTTTGAATTTTGAGTGCCGTTTCTGACTTTACAAGTAGACTGCAGGACGGCATTACGGATGAGTTGTTAGGCAAATTGTAACATTAGAAGCGCGCTACCTTGGTACAATGTGACTTTCAGTCTTGGTGGTAGTGGCTGGAGCGTACAGCAGTGGTGGTGTGGGAAAGATCGCAATTAATGGTTCGCATCGTGTCGTGAGGATGAAATAGGACTCTGAAATATTGTCACTATAAAAAAAACTTAATGCAAGTCCCATTACATAATGAAGTCATTTTAAACTAAAATCATTAAAGATATTTCAATTAGGTATGTAAAAGATCTATTATTAGAGGGGAAGTGACCCGTGGAATGGGATAACGAGTTAAATGAAATGCCATTCTAGTGTCATCCAGTCAGTTTGATGCCTAAGCACCTGTTAAGGAAATCGGATACCACGACCCCATAAATAGTTTCGAATTTGCATTCATTCACTCTGAACTTGCTTCCTTCCTTCCATCCCCTACCTATCTAAATAATTTATATGATAATGAAATGAATGTAAAATGAAGATGAGTACGTGATGGAATAAAGGCGACAATTTTTCGTGTAAAAGGCAAGGAAGGCGATGCAATGTTTGGAATAAGGAATATCAATGAATACAATTAGTTTTTGTACTATTTCATAACACATAGGTATCTACGCATATTAATATTGTTATGAATGTTGCTACTTGCCCGTCGTAAGTTGTAAGTAGCGTAATTAATCATTCATGACTAGACATCAGAACGATCAGACACAAATTTTTATTTGCTTTTTTAAGACATCCTATCTGGTGAATTTTGGAGTGGTACAAATTACTTGAAATTATTACTAATATTATTATTATTACTACTACATAGTAGTATTGTTATTATGACTTACTATATATATATAATATACCTTAAGACAACCATCCATCCATCCAGACATAATAATGAAGTTTGGCTTACGTAAATGGGATGCACTTGACATCTTGGAATTACAATCATTGATCAGCATCCCATAATAAACCGAATCAATGATTCACAATATTCACATGCATGCATTTATATAATAGGCATGTATTTAAATCAAAATACTGTTTAACATATAATCATATATAACGACTTGAGATTAAATGCGCTTCTCGATTATATGTGTCAATCAATGCGTTTGGGGTACAGTTAATTTTGTGTTTATTATTTAAGAAATTAAAACACGGCGATAATGAAATCTTGTCAATGAATTAATTGTTGCAGTTAAGTAAACCAACGAGCCACGCAGAGAATAAATACAATGTCAAGGCCAATGAAAGCAAGAGAGCCACATACAAAATTAATTTGTATTTGTATCTATGTACCTACATGCACATCTCATTAAATGCAGCTTAATGGATTTCCAACCCAAAACAAAATTAAGTTATTTAAAAAAAATAGCACATCATATTATATGAGCTGGGTAGCATGAAGGTGTTGGGTGCTTGATTAAACTGGTTAAGTTTAGACGTAGTGTACATATCCTATACTGCTAACTCATTAATAATAATATGTTCTCATAAGAGTGGCCAAGTTGGATATTTTGTTTATAAAAACGAAATTCTCATCATGCTGATCTTCATTGATCATTTGTTTTCATATCATTATCAAGCTGCATTTATCATTAAAGTTTTTGTCCGTTTCATTTTCTCTCTATATTCTAAAATGTTCGCTCATGAAACATTGTAAATGTAGGAGATTGTAGATCTTTTATCATCTTAAAGTTAATAATTCATGACATTAACTACATTTTTCTGTTTAACTATATTCATGAAATAAGCTTTTTTTGCTGCTTGGCAGAATACACATACGACATGACGACATTGACAACAAAAGGATACATCAAAACCTAAATGATTTTTTTGCATCTTTACATCCTTTGCATGGCTATGCACACATCATGCATGTATGTACATAGTTATTTTGTATTTTCTTAATCCAACCAAAAACAACATTTTTATGTTACTTAAAACTTCTTATTTTTATGATCCAAGAAGTAATTGTTTTGGATTTTGTTTAAAGACAAAATCATTCCAACGGATGGAAAGATGACATGCGTGTGTACTTTGGACACGAAGCTTATAAATGGAAAAATTGATTTTGGATTAAACGTGTAGACTAAATTTTATTAACTTTTAGACATTGTTTTAAAGAGTTGAAGGTTACTCATTAATTTGGTTGCATTGCTTACTTCAAAAAATATATACCTCAGCAAATATGGTTTAAGCAGAACATTGTTTTAGACGATAATATTTTCTGTTTTTTTCAGATTCACAGCAAATAAATAAGACGTCACAGAGAATTAACCCACAAAATATATTTGTGCTAAGACTATTTTTCGTTGAATAAAAAACAATTTTTTTTTGAATTGCACTAAATATTTTTACCATGCAAAGTAGCAATGGCTTAGTATTCCTTTAATAAATTTATCTATCGTATTTTTTCTTTTTTGTCCGCAAAAGAAAGAGCAAAGTGAACGATGATATAATTCGTGAGTTTAGACCTTTGGTAGACCTAAGTTCATTTTGATTACTTTTTACCATTTGTCCGCCACCTCAATGCTATTGTAACAGGGTAATTGAGATTGATGGTAATGTGATGTAAGAGTAATAAAATCAAGTGTGTGAAAATCTTTGAAAACATGAATGAAATCTTTATCGCCATTTTTGCAATCAGTCAAATATAGACAAATATACCGTCAACTGTAGAAAGAAATTCCAGAATAACACGTCATAATTTAAAATAAGTTAAGCTTTAATTCAAAGCTTGAATTGATTAGGTACCTTATAAGCAAAATAGAATACTTTTACTTTTTATTATTGTGGTTTCTTATATTATCTTCAGTTATAGAAAATGTGAAAATCACGAATCGAATAATTTGACATCCATTTTATAGAAAACGTACGTACGTTGGTACTTGTGTGCAAGAATCTTGTTTATGATATATGCGAAAGAGGGCACCAACAGGTTTTTATTTTTGTCGAATCTCTACACCAATAATATTTCAACTTGAATGGAGGCTTTCATAGAAGTTTCTCCAAGAAAATAAAAATAATTTCAGGAAAGAGGGATTCATACAGAAATAGTTATCAGAATCTTCAAATGAGATAATGATTTTGAAATTAAAATGTGACGATGCATAGATACCATAAAACAATTAGTATTTTAGTTTTACTCTTTATTCCTGGAGTTGTACATTTATCTTTAATTCCACGATTCCTAATTTCCATTAGTAATTCCCAAAAATCTTTATGATGGGTAAGCTTCTATGCATCAAAATAGTTGAAAATGTATATAAAATACTTTCTCCAACCAAGTTTCTCGCAGCTGCAAGGAAGCCGTAAAATAGTTGGCAGTTGACTTTGCTTTTGATATGCAGGGGGTTGAAAAGTCTTGAGTTGAGATATTTACCCCATGACCCTTGAAAAAACCCCATACTGAAAACAAGCTTGTCGTGAGCGACTTCAAAAGCTGTTTTTCATTTCAATAGGAATAGATTTAGCATCTGTGCACTTTCAAATTAATCGTGTGTGTATCGATGCGAATTTGGATTTTCATTTTGTACTTGTTATCTCAATCAAGTTTTCATAAACCACACTATATTTAATAATATTATTTTCGCATTTGCTATATATTCCTAAGACAAAAGTAGTACATATTCTATGCACCACATATACATTTTTGCAGTGTCACCAATTTCGACATTTCTGCTTGCCAATAAAACTAAAACAAGTACATTGGCATTTATATAGTGTTTTAACGATATTTTTCGATTTCATTAAACAACAACAAGACAGTATATAAGCTTTCCCCTCGTTAATTTGAGCTTTTTATAGCAAGTGAATGTACAGTACAGTGGTAGGAAACCCGAACTAAGATGAAGATAAGATGTTATGCATATTTTATGTATTTTATTATTATAACCATATGAATACGTATCAAATGAAGAAATCTCAAGTGAGTGCGCAAAAGATACCAAATTATCACTCACCATATACTATATACTATTAAATGCATAATATGGCATGTGTCAACTGTCAACATGCCTCAGATTATCAATTAAATAGCCACCGGTAACCGGTTTTACATGCATGCAGCCGTACAGTGCGATGTCAAATTACTGCTAAATGTCCCTACCATCACCACCGTCAAATCAAGCTTTTGATCAAATGACCAGTTTCTAAACTTATTAAAGGACGAAATACGAGGACCTTAACACACAATCATAACAAGAATAGTTCTCTTTTATTACAAAACTAGAAAACAAGTACAAAAATGTAGTTCAGTAAATATAGTAATAAAAAATAATAATAATACTCCTTCAAGTGGCAAAACATTTTGGTGGTTGTGATAATATATATATATATATATATATAGGTATATTTATATATATATATACATAGAGGGCAACAAACAATATATATGATGTTTATACATACACGTATAATGTAAAAGTATACATAAGAAAACGAAGGGGGAAAGGGAGACACCAATTTTTAACTTTGATTAGAAAAAATGCACTGGTTACAGTATTAAATTACAGCAGTTTCGCTGTACTCGGGCACGTTGAGACTCTTTGGGATTTTGACGTATCCAAATAGATGGTGGAAGCTGACACAGTAAACTTTAAAATAAGCCAAAATATACATTATAACATGATTGACATTGCAAGATACGGTAAAATGTTTAATTCAATAAAAAAATTTTTTTTGTCAAATTGTCAATACCTGAAAGATAGTCAATATCATTAACGGTAATATCAGAGGGCAATGTCAGCTCAATGTCTTGTTTCTCATATCCCTGCAATACATCATAACCTCCATTTTCGTCAGGGGTCTTTCTACCCTTCACAATGGCCGCGCTGTCAGTTGGAGTTCCTGGAATAAAAACATAAAAGACATTTGCAATTATTTACTCACGAACGTCAAAACAAATTGTTTAAAAAATTGTGTCCATTAAAACACTTGTCTATACCTTTTCCAACCCAAAAGTACGCATCAGGACCGGCACCATCATAAGAAAATCCTTTGATTTGGATGGTCCTAGTGTTCTTGATGATGACTTCACCTGAAGAGACCTTATGGGCTAATTTTACAAATCCAGCTGGAATGGATACAGGTGCAGGTGCAGTTGCTTCTTTTGCCGACCTTGTTTTCCCTTTTATCTTGGCCCCACAAACCAAGTTTAAGGAAAGGGTAAAAATGGTAACAAGTAAGGCGGCCTTAATCAATCCCATTTTGGATTTTTTTTTTAATTTAAATTTTACTACAGATTTCCGAGACACAAAATTGCCTTGTTGTTTAAGAGAAGGGAGGATGCTGTTATACGACGAACGTTGCTCAACGAACTGAACAGTTTTCTGATGTGCCAAGTGCCAGACAATAAGGAAGAAGTGCAATGCTTTGTTGCAAAATTGCAACTGATAGGGAAGAACTTGAGGAAAGTCCTACTTATTTAAATTGTTTATTTGTTTGATTAACAAGTACACAGGTATACATGTATACAAAAAAGTGTTCAGCGTTGTATCTTGTTGTATACATTAAATTGCAGACAGAGAACCAAAGTGCATATGGTACTTTGGTATATTTTGGCATTGCTCATTGTTGAGAACTCTCTCTGAATGATAGCTACTGATAACAATATTTACTGTTGAAGAACCAGCATGACATATAACGGGAATAAAATGAATGAATAAGCAATAATTTATAATGCATGCAAATAGTGCATTCAATTAAAATGAGATGCTCATATATGCTGCCCAATCTTTATGCTGAATTGAGTAGCAGTCCATTGTCATTTTTTTTTGGACATGATGCTATACAAAGTGCAAAAAAATGCGTGTATATCTTCTTATTACTCACCTTTACCTGCTGCTGTGCTGCTAGTTGCTCTAATCAAATGCTTATCTTCTCGTGTTGAGTTTCTGTCACCTTTGAGGAGCAGCATGCTACAAGAAATGATGACTACTTCAGCCGAGAATCTATATACCCTCTCTCTCTCTCCATTCATTGTTTACTACTGCAGTGCAATGACAACAATCATATTCATTCATCATTTAATTATATGCAGTTTACAATCTACTAGAAGAAGTAAGTCGTAACTATTTCTTTTCTTCATCAAGAAAGAGCTCCCTTTGGATTATATAGGTATACTAAACTGAAGCAGATTTCGTAAGTTGGTAAAACAAATAAGTAGATAATACGCGTTGTTGTGATTTATGTGGTACAAGACATTCTATATTTTATAGGGTATTTGCATTATTCCTTTCCTTTTGCCCCACTTGATCAAAAGCCCTCAATTGTATTTTTTCTACTACTGCTGTCAGCAGATGCTATGCAGCCAAGCCAAGTCAAAAAAAGAAAAAGAGAGAGAGAATCGAGCGCGTTACCCTTTTGTCCATGCACTCAACTGACACAACTCAAACAATTCATTGCACTACTTACATGTATATAGTTACATATTATGCGGTGTGTATTCTCGTCAAATAAGTAATTTTTGATCTCCTTTCCGTCGAAGACGACTGTATATATGAGAATAATATCCGGCAGCAAAGTGATAGATTGTAGAGATATGTAATAGCGCAAAATATTTTTAGTAGTGAATATAAATTGTTGTGCATATATTATTTTACTCCATAGCGGACTATATAATTTATTCGAAGTAGTTTACAGTTAGTTCTTTTTTTTGCTCATGCTGTGTGCGGTTATGTTATGAGTAGTTGTGACATGCTTTGATTTTTTACACGATTAAATAATTGCCATGCCCAATGCATGTTTGATTGTCAATTAAATTTTGGGTTCATTCAAAGTTATACAGAGCTCCACACTTGATCGATTGTCGAAGACTTTTTGCCTCAGGCAAACAGTTTGACATCATGGTTTAGCAACCATACTTTGGTCATCGACATTTTTATGAATTGATTTTATTTTTTCTGCTGCAATTATTTTTGGCTAAGGGCAAAAGGTAATAATAATACTGATAATAGTGTAGTTGCGAGTGCACAACTGTAACCTTTGTGCAATTTTCTTTAACAAATAAATAATATATAGGTTCAATAAGTTGTGCTTGATACAAGTACACGTACACATTTCATTTCTATACTGAATTAAAAATAATAATTTTTAGTGATAAAGTTGCGCACTCGTCAAATCAAGCTGTAAAAGGGACAATGATTGTATTTATGCCTGTAATAACTCAAATTTATTATGCTTTCTTAATATATATATATATATAGATGTCATCAAATTTAACGGAAACTGTGATTAAAATGTTGGCTAAAAGATGGAAATTATCTTGTTCGCAGTATATTATCATCAAGCTTTTTTAATACTGGAAATGCTGAGTAATATTCAATTATTGCAAATTTAGTATCATCGCTCATGTTTGTATAAATGAATGACAATGCTACATTACTGCCATCCACAACTTATACCATATTGAATTTAACGAAACTTTTAAAATGCAAAAAAATCACAAGAAAATTTATACAAGCTACAAAATGTCAATGGAAAGTGAGTACGCTTGTAAATAACTCTCACAAACGACTGTTTTCTCATGTCAGCTAAAAAAAAATGTTCTGTCATTTACAGCAAAATACGGAACAAAAATATGTGTGCACATTTTGTTTAGTAAGCTTTAAAAACATTTCTAACTTTCTTTTCTCTGAGAAAATCCACAAACAAAAAATTGTATCTACAAATGTGCATACATACATTCTAGTGTAGGTATACGTTTGTGTGCTTTATACTGGTTTATATGGTTTAAAAAGGAATGGAGAAGAAGAGTCTCTGGAAGCGCATAGGGTGGGAAACCACGGTCATCATGTTAGAGAAGCTTGCAGGCGGGGCGAAATGTCTCATTGAACCAACCCATTGGATTTTCCAGGCCCGAAGAAACGGAGAAAATTTACAAGTGACTGGTTTATGTGGAAATACAAATGGCATATAAGGATGTTACAGCGCATATGTATTTTACACTAATATCTATCTACATGTATACTTACTAAACTTATTTTTATATAGGTATAGATGCACATATTATGGTATAATATCTCCGGAACTCTATGTGATAATGTTGCAACCCAACAGCGCGTAGAAAAGGATCCACGTTTTCCCTTTACTCCTTCAACCAGGCTTTTTCTGAGTTTATCAAGCTCATGATAATAGGCTAGTCCTGAACACGATGTACCAGTAAAAGTTTCGTGTTTCCTCTTGATATCCTAGAGAGAGCTTTTATTCTGCATTCTGCTATTTAGCTTTCGCTGTGTGTGTTTGTGTAAGTGTATATTGCCTTGTGTGTGGCTGTTGTTGATATATAAAAAAGAGAGTACATAGCTGGAAGAAGAAAGTGGAAGGGGCAAAGTATCCATGTTAGTAGTATGTACATATATCTGTTTGCATGCAGCTATTCCTTCCGGGGTTATTTCATCCATTTTCTCCATAGGTAGCCAAACCTTTATCAGGGCGACATGCCACACTAGGAAATGTACATTAATCGTTGTTGATCTGTTGTGAGAAGTCGTCGAGTGACTGACTGATCTAATCTACAAACCACCATCACGACGACGACGACGACTCATTGTACTGTCGGAGTTTTTCTTGTATTTGTAAGAAAAAAAATTTCATGTGTGTACAAAATAATAATAAACTTGTACGGCTCCTTTTATTGTACACCGAACTTTATCTGGCAATATTTTTTTTGCTTTCACACTTAGCAATTCCAAAAATGCTCATTCCAGTAGATGGAAAAAAAACTGACAATGTCAAAGGATACAGAAGTACATGTAACAGTGTGTTTGGAAGGGTAGTGGTAGGCATAAGTAACATACGGTATTGAAAATCCCTTGAACTTTTCATCAAAGTTTGGTTATATAGTTTCCCAACATCTGCTGACAACCTTGTTCGCTAAAAGATACTCGGAAAGAAAGAGAGTAAAATATATACCTACATACATAACATTAGATATCATTGTTATTGAAACAAGTGTGGAAAACTTTCTTCCTCCTGTCACACACGTTTCAAGGGAGGAATAACTTGTGTCAGATGGATGGTCAAGATTGTGTGATTTGTGGTGATCTTCAATGTACTTTGTCTTTTTGCTACCACTTTTGTAGTTGATGAAGAAAGACAACCATCACTTACTTTAATGATCTTTAGTTACTTGTGAAATGAAGCTGTCAAATGGGAGTTTGTACATACAAATATAACAACCAATTTGGCTTCAACATTATTTGTTGACGAGTAGTGTGATGTAAACTCACAAAAATGACGTTGGATTATCTTCTGTAGTGAAATAAATTTTTTTATACACAAGCATAATAATTATATACAACAAATATACATAAAAAGTGGACACATACATAACTAAGTTTTTAGTTATACATACCATTCTTCATTGGTTTTAATTTGACAATGTGTGCTGCGCTTGTCGGTGGTGGAGCTGGCGAACCAACAATGGGATCTCCTTCAACACATCACCCACATCCTGCATTTACCGCAATAGGGCTTCGAGGTTCAATGCCAAGTCAACATGGACCACCAGCCGTCCCTCCAAATAACAATGGACCTAGCATTCCACCAGATTTAAACAGACCAGAACCACCTCCTGATGTTCTGTTAGCATTACTCTCTAGGAACCGAGCTCTTGAAGGTATATTTTTTGCCTGCTTAAATTTATGACTTTTAAAAATACAAGTACAAAAACAGCATAGTGTTTTATGCAATAAATGACACAACAGTCTGGATGCAATAAAGCGTCTTTTAAAATGTCACAAGATGCGGTGAGGCTGGACACGTGCTACAACATTGCTAGCGTGCACATTCATTTCTCATGCTGTCTCATGTCCATACATTTGAATAAACATAATTAAATTACAAAGAAGCTAGGGAATTAGATGCTCCGTGGTGTATCGTTCCTGTATTATGCATCTTGCTCTCAGACATTTGTATTTTTTCCTTCGCTTGGGAAAATGCACAACACCACTGCGTCGCCCTCTTTTTTTTTCTCACTGTGAGCATGCCACGTTATCTCTCCCCATTTATTATGTATGTTTGCACTATATATTTTGTATGAATGTTTGATAGTCGGTTCCGGATTATACAGTAATATAATTTATTATCTTGATATGTGTGCGTATCACTGATTCAATTGCTCTCTCTCTCTCTCTCGAAATGTGTGATTGTGCTTTTTCGAAAGCGTAGCCTGCTTGGTGAAAATTGGAAACACACAAAAAGTGTTTGTAGGCTTCCCACAGAGAGTAAATCAAATTATAATCAAATTATAAATGAATTATGCCCTCTGACCCGATACACCACTCGAATAACCATCTCATAATAACATTAGTTGATGCACATAAAAAGGTTTATTCAAACGAGGAGAGACACGATTACAGACAGAATTCTTTTTGCAGTTACAATAATTTGATAAAAATAAATGTTGAGTTGGGATTGGGGATAAAAGAATAGACGAATTTCTTGCATTCAAGTTTTTCATGGGAAAAAACTGCGAGCAAAAACAACATTACCGTATCAGTTGGTCCAGAATAAGATATTTATTCTTCTTCTTGTTTTAGGCTAATTCCGCGATAGTGTAAATATCAATGTAACTACATAACTCTGAAAGAAAATATTTTCTTGGCAAGTTGGAACAAGTTTGTTTTTATTTTTCACTATTTAATCAAAAATCTTTTCATGTAAGTATACATATTATAAACATAATACATACATATGTAAGTATACTTACATATGGTTTATGTGGATTTACTATGCTTTAAAAGTTCACTTTTATAATCAGGCAAAAGAAAATAGAGGGACATGTAATGGGAAAGTACATATACATATTAGCCGGAAAAGTGGCACGTGCAGTGACGTATGCATGGGATATCCACAACTTTCAAGGACCTCTCTTGCACACGGAAATATCCCCACCCAACCAATGTTTCCTATTGTTGTTAGTTGTGAAAACATTTTGGCCTACACGTTTCCTCTTTCTCTCTCCAACAACAACAATTTACAGTTGTAGTACACTTCCGAGTTAATGACAAGTGTGGTAAATGCCAGTAACAAGCTTTGTGTGTACATTTTTTGTAACGGATAATCTGCTGAGAATAATATTATCGTCCCTTTTGTAAAAATTCCTTTTGTAAAACTTCACAAATTATCATGAGGAGGCATTCTTTTCAAAACAGAGCTACATTTAAAAGTACACACTTACACACTTTTGTGTGTTTCATTAATATTCCATTAGTAATGATCAACTACCAACAATGAAGCGCATGCAAGGACTTTGGTATTGTGTAATCCCTCCTTGAAACTATATTGAGCATTTTACAAGTTTCACACACACACAATCCTACCAAAATATAGCACGCGTATGTGCGCACCATCCAGTCTCAGTCTGTAAGTATCTTTTTTGAATTCTGATTTGTTATGCCTTGTTTTAATCACTCATTGAAAAGAGTGATTGTTTCATGTTGTTGTTGTTCCTTACGTGGGAACTGGGAATTTTTTCTAAAATTTGTATTAATAAAAATTAAATTGCAAGCTTAAAAACCATTGCAGATTATTATGAAGAACACTTTTGCATTAACTACCTACGAAAAATTTCGTGGCAAAGCAAAGCAAATTATTTGTAAATTGATTTTTATTGAAGGCCATTGGAAAGGACTTTGAATCTTATAAACCATTTTAATCCAACTTTGTTGTTCTTTGTTGTATTTTACATACATTGGTAACTAGCAATGATTGTTATAGATAAATATAAAGTGCAAGCGCTAGCACATGAATGTGAATGGTAAATTCGGATTTTTATAAAAAACTCAGATCATATTTTTGAAAGTATGTACATACTTCTAAAATAAATATGTAAGTATGAAGTGTTGGTGGGGGTTTGTCGTTTCATAGCGAAACGACTCCTTGAGTCAGCCCACAAGCTCGTTTGAGTCGACCGTGAATCTATTATTCATAAGACAATACCAATACCCTCATTTTTCAAACAGCAGTAGCGTGCCGTGAAACATGTACTCAAGGGAATTGGTACCAGTCGACTACATATACTTTTTTAAGCTAGCCCTGTCAACCACGGCACAGCAGTACTTATTCTCTGTACAAGACCACACTGTTGAGAACTGCCTTTTCATACTTTCATAAATTATGTGTATATAAAAAGTGTAGTGAATAGAAGTAACTCAGTAACTTACATTCAAGCAGATATCCTAAAGTATAGCTAAAAGACATAATGACGTTATACAACAATTTTTCGAGTGAGATGGCAAATAATTCTTCTGTTATAAATACTGCTGCTTATTGTTAATTGTTGGTTCAGGAATGTTTTTTTTTATCACACAATGACATTATTATCATGCTCAGTATTGGTAGCACATTCAGAGAATTCAGGAACGCAAGTGGGGAGCAGGTACAATACTGACCGCGAACTCAATGCAACAATGGACAGCGTACATGTATCAAGTAACATTTTGTGCAGGTGTCAGTGTGCAACGAAAGAGGGTTGTTTTTGTGTGTGATTTGATTCAATAGGTTTTGTTGGATTGAAACTCATGCACAAATCAACAAAAAATATACATGGGGCAAAGGGCAACAGGTGCTTCCGGTATTCGGCAACTTTGTTTCGTTCAACGCCACAAATGAAAATTTTTCAAAAGCTATGATTCACCTTTTCAGAATAAGAGGATCGGGTCTAGAATTTAGAAATTTTGTCTTGTAGTAATTATATTCCATAATTAACCATAATTTGTAAGCACTCTTGTGTCATTTTCATCTACTTTTCAATGATGGTTGTTTATTGACTGGAATTTTAATTGTGGCGTCAAATCACACAATTACACATATTTCACACAACGTTGCTATGTACCGGAAGCGCCATGGTATACATATACATATGTACATATAATACACTAGGCGTATTGGTTTGTATACTTGATTTATGGAATCAAATACTATGAAGGTGATTTAATTTAATGCGAAGAAAAGGAAGTCTTAAACTTATTAGAAAATCATGAAAAAATTTAATCAGTGGAAGAGGGAGGAGTACGAAACAATTTTCTTTCAAATTATGCATGCGTTTTTGTCACAATGTACAAATAAGGTTCTGACAGTCATTTTTGTAGGAATACATGGATTAATGTTGGATGTCAAAATACAGTATTGGATTTATACTATCTAATATACGGTTGTCATCAATATATAATTTTTAATGTTTTAATACAACTTCATTCACTCTCGCATGTTACCGTTGAAAATTTAGGTTTCATTTGACATTTTTAACTACTAGGTATTCTAGACGTCAAACCTTCTACTTAATAAAAGAGGAGGTTCGTATTTTTTTTCAAATCATATACTTGTTATTTTTTAGAAAAACTGTCCAATCTAAAAAAAGGCGTTCCGCCCACTATTTCTTGTAACAATACACCCTTGGTTGAGTTGTATTTTTTAATTTAAACTATTCATAGGATATACGCTAAGTCTGTTTTCAAATTGAAAGCACATATACGCATTGTATTAACTCTTTTCTAAAGAGGTTGGATCGGAGGATTTGGCCGAAAACCAGATCGATTTTTAATTTGGATTTTCTGATTAAAATTTAACGCAACATGATGCTTGTGGCCACCGAAGCAGTAGCGTGTGTTGTGTACTTATTATTACAGACTACTACACAGACTACAATCACAAAAAAAGTAGACAAAACGATGATGGATACACACTTGACAATAGAGTAGTACTTTGCGTTGTGCTTATTATGTAACTTCAAAACAGAATGATACACATGTATTCTTCATGCATTTAATTTATTTGCCCTCTTCTAACTTTTTTATGGACAAAAATTATTGAAAGGTTCGCCTCAATCATAAATTACGTACTTCCTATATTCTTTCTTGACTCTTAGCTGCAAATCATGGCATCTTTTTGTTCAAGTTAGCTCAATATTCAATATTGTATGTTGTATGTAACAGCCACAGCCACTTCACCAGTGGCTGCAGCTTTTTTTCTACTTTTCATGTTTTGTCTAAGTATTAATTTGGAGCAGGGTATGCGTTAGTTTTTTAGCTAGCTGAATTGAAATCGTAAAAAATAATTACACATCAGGAAATCTTTTGTTCGTATCTGCCCATTGAAATGGAAGTTAACAAGTACGGAACTACACTATTGCCCATCTCAAATTCAGATGACCAAGCCGTCCAAACTTATCTACTTTTCTGAACATAAAAGTTTTACAGTTGAATGGAATACATAGGTAGAGCGGAGCAGAAGCTAATTAAAAAGGTTTGCTGAAAAGATGGATAATACACACAATATACTCACATAGCATGCATATTTGAAAGGGATTTCCCTGAAACTTCAAAGAAAGTATCATTTTTGTTTACTTATTTCCTGAAGAGGTGGTGTCTTTTACAGGTTTCCAGTTTCCAACGCATACATACATACGTAAAACACACATACATATATGGGCAAGTGTGCACAAATATGATGTTGTAATCTGCCGACCTGACATAACCATAGCAGGAAAACACGTTTGTTTGATGCACTTATTGACGTTCATTTATGGGAGTACTTTCATTCCAACTTATTATGAACTTTAGGGATTACTACTACTACTACAGCACACACCATTTCCATAATAAAAGGCCTTAGTGGAAGCAGCAGTGTGGCTATTCTGTGAAGACCTCCAAATAATTTTCTGCAAAAGGTTCAACATCAGCTAAACAACAACCTTTACAATACAAAATGTGTAAATATAGAAGCAAAAGTAAAATGAATTTCTTAATTCCTGTATGGATATTAATGCATTTTAGGGATCTCGGTTTGTTGGCAGCCAAGTAGTAGTATGGATGCACGGCACCATGAATCGCTGTTGTGATGTAAGTGAATAATATGTGATGATATCAAAAGAAATGGGTACATATATTTTTATATTCATACCCATAATGGTCACGGATAAAGATCCCTTTTTTCACAAACATAATAATCATCACGATAATAAAACTTGACAGAAGGGACTTGCGTTCACTGCCCTGTCTGCCTGCCTGCTGCCTAATGATGCCAGAGCAGAGCTACCCTGCTCAGTAGCATCAGAATCGCATAATAACAATAATAATAATAAAAAAGGGTACATTTCTATGGCTTGACTTTTAGAGACTTTTACTCCAGCGTGTCATTATTGGCCATATGTTTCAATATTTTCATGCTTCTTTTATGTACATATGTACGAACAAGTAAAGCAGCAAATAGCAGTTACAGTAGAATAGATGCGTTTGCATGAAAGGTGCATTTTTGAGGGAGTAGTAGTGGAAAAAGTTGAACTTTTTTTTTTGGACATCTTGGCATAATACCATAAATACGGTGTAGTAATAAATAAAAAGGGATGTACATAATATGGTATGATGCATGCAAACCAGAAATCTGATGATCCCCATAAATTTATTATAACTTGTGGCCGTGACTTACAAAAACTTGTGCGTGAAAGCAAAGTATAAATGTTGGGCTTTTATCTGATCATGGAGGAAATGGAGCATCGTGTCCAAATACTAAACAGCCTTTTACCCATTTAACTTATACAGCCACACATTATAAATATTAAGTGAATAATATATATGTATATGCTATATGAAGGATTAATGTAAATATTCAATAGACACAATCAACAAAGATATATTTTTGTAAAAAATCATATTCATATGCAAACTAGCTAAAAACAATTTTATGGATACATGTTGAATAATTGTATTGTATAATAATGTTATATGTCAGCGGATTTTGGACGAAAGATATACTCATATTACATTTCAATGTCTTATAAGGGCTTAAAAAGGATCAAGAGAAAATATTTGGTCCCCAACAAGGAAGATGACAAATACCATCATCATAATGATTATTATGAGTGTTACATAACTGCCAATAATAATAATCATCATGAGATATCATACAAGTGCTAGAGACCAGACTTATACTCATAATAATATTATTTACAACCACCACCACCACGATCCAGCTCAATATTTATTTTCATGGGCGACGCTGATGCTATTCTGGTGTGTGTGGTGTGGATGAGGAAGTGCAAGTGATGGATACGGAAACCTATCAATGCACTTTTATCGTAATAATATATATTAAGTCTTTTGTGTGTGTGTGCAGAAAGAATTTGGAGGCTTTAGGACTTCATTGTTGTTGTACGAAGCGGTTGACATGAGGCTTGTCCACAGGTGATTTATGTGGTACATTAATGCATAAACCGCATTAGCGGCAAGATTTACACGATTATACATATTTATAAACCAAATGCATTTTATGAATTTATATTCAAAATATTATTTACAAACACTTTGAAATCCGTATATATTTTCTGGTGATGTTAGTAGTTAATATCGGTTTTCCTGTTTCAGTATATAGATTAGATCTATTGGGATTTCTGTTGCACTGATAATAATATTAATTATATTACAGTGCATAAAGACTAGTAACCAATCTGTTGAATACAAATAGTTGTCACATTTTGTGTCAATTTTGTATTATTTGATGCAAAAAGAATTTACATAGAGGCAAGATTTATAATGTTTAAGAAAAATACATGTACTAGTAAGTTAAAAAGTTACATTCAAAAGTTAGAAAGATATAATAAAAGCAAAGAGAGTTGAGCAGCTTGAGTATTTTTTTGTTAGAAAAGGCGACAATTTATATTCTCTCCGGAAAAATCCGAAAGGTTGAAAAAAGGGAAAGAAAATGTTGAGAAAGGGCCGAACTGAAGAATTCGGGTTCCTCCCTGAAAATGGCAGTGGGTAAGCAGAACTACTTGTATCTTTGTGCTTTTAGATTGGAATAAATGAATGCAGCCATGTACACGCTCACAAAAGTTGGAGCATATATTTTATATCTTTTTTCTTTCTTTCTTGAGTAAGCAAGCAAGCACATCCTTTTCTCTACTCACTCAACCACATACAACGTGTACATTCATACCATGTATGTGTATATATGTTTAGTGAGATGTCCGCAAGATATGAAAAAGAAAAAGCCAGCAAAGTGAATAAGCTTGAGGGTGTTTTTCACGTCGAATATTTTGATGCACATTGGAGATACCTTCATGTGTACATGTTTTACTTGAATGACAACCAAACATTATGCATGTTAAATATTATCTCAATCTCTCACAGACATGTTTTTGTTATCTGGAATATTGACGGTTCACCAAGAACTACCACCTTTTTTCCTGGTGATACTCTATTTGTTATAAAAGCTCTATAAATGCAAAGCGAAGAAGTATATAAATATGAAAATGTTGCTTGTTAGCTTTACACACAGAGGAAAAGTGATAGAAAGAAAGAAAGAAAAGGCCGTGAAAAAGGCATATGTATAGTAAAATGTTGAGTAAGGGAGGATGTGTCTATTTGCTTACCCATAAACAAGTTTATATATTTTCACTTGAAAATTTCACTCAAATAATGTGTATATGTACCTACGCACAAATGGAAGTAGTCGTGAGTGAGTATATTTATGTTGAGCTTCTTTCTTGGAAAATGGAAGTTGAATAAATATGTATATGTAAATGTGAAAGGAGGGAAATAGAAATATACAAAACGTATGAATGCACATAGATACGTATACGAAGATAAAAATTCTTTCCACGGTTATGTGTACTTTTATCTTGTATTGTGTAAAGTAAAGAGCGAGAGCGAGAAAGAAGAGAAAAAAACACGACGGTGGCATCAGAGAGGCAGTTTAGTAAAGGAACCCACCCACTTCAATCTTCTTGATTAGAAACAGCAGGGAAACTCGAGGGTGTTGAATGGTAGCTCCGCTAACACGTACTTTCTTCCTTTTCTTTTATTCTCTCTTTCGTTGTTGCTTTTACCACGCTGTTCTGTAAATATACCACATTTGTACATACATTTGTTCCTATTATGCACACATACGTCAATGATATTTTCGCCACCAGTTTTCTCTCTCTCTCTCTAAACATAATGGTTCAAGTACAAGTGCTTACAGCCATTACGACAGACATGTGTGTGCTTCTATTTTTATATTCCTTTCATCCATTCAGCGCAAGACATTTGTCAGAGAAAGAGAGAGAGAGAAGAAGAGAAAAGGATAATATGGATGACTGATTACAAAAATACTTTACTGAAATGCATACGCCTATAATCTACGGTAGTACTTCTTTGGTACTTGGTCTTCTTATCACGCTTGTAAACTTACGCATCCATTTCTTTCAATATAATTATCATCGCCTTTTGCGTATTTAATTTATACGCTTTTTAAAAGAAAGCTTTCAAGTTAAAGTGCATCAGTATACCTGGCCTGGTTCATGTTTTTAGCGCTAAGAAATTGTGCTTAGTTATGGCTCAGAAAAAAATAAGATATTTTCTCATGAACTCAACATTATTTTTGCTGCCATGTTACATTCAAAATATAGAATCGCAAAGCTCTACAATGCTAACTTACTTGGAATGCTTTTTCTTCGATGAATCGACTGAAAGGAAATCCTAATTTTTTTGGTGATGTTATAGAAGAATGCTTTATTCATTCAATTCAAAATGCATATTATCCAAATCCAACGTGTATATGTATTACTATAGTATATGGGGTATGTACATTACAAAATAATGTTAGCACTTGAAAGAAAGCATAGGTAATATATAGTACACATATTATATAGCGTCTTCCTTTCCCGTGATAAATCCGCAGCTAAGCGTGCATGTAAGTTTCGCATAATTCATGTGATGGCTGTAGTCAAAATGTCAGATCGATCATTTTCCTGTAGTTCCCAAGAGACTTGAGGAAAGAACACACAGAGGTCTTGTTCCATCCCCTAGAAAAGGAGGCGAACCAAACTGTCTTGTGGAAGAGTGTGTTGTTGTTGCAGTCTTGCAGTTTGTTTGGTTGTAAATAATAATATGTCCATGCTGAATCTGTGGGATGCAGCAGCGGGTAATAAAAATCCAAAAGTTTGAATTTACATATAGCGTCTGAAGTTTCTTGCCCGTTATGTAATCATAAGGGTCCTATAATAATAATAATATGCTTTACCCTTTGCCTTATAATATATGCAATAATGCACCATACACCATCAAAAGTAACTATGTAGTGCATCATAAAAAATCCATAAATATAAGCTCTCATCTCGTCATCTCCATAAATGTACTTATTTATCATGAAAAATATTTTAGGTAGTTTCAATTTTTCCAAAATAAAAAAAACAAAGTTCAACCAACTTTTTATGTTGTCACTTTATAAAAAGTCCAAAGAAATGCAGACACAATAGAAATCGAGTTTTTGAAAAAAAGGGTTTAGGCAAAAAGAAAATGCTATTTATGCATCATGTATATATTTGTATTTGATGCGCAATCCTGTTTTAATTTATGCTATTATTATAGAGTAGTCGTAGGATATAGTGAGTGTTTTTGAAGAAGCTAGAATAATGAAAAGGAAAAAAAGGAAGGCTGCTTTTTGTCAAAAATATATAAGATAATCAGAATAAAAGAAGAAAGAAAATGCAATGCAGGCCATATGCAACCCATGCGTCACATCACAACAAAAAGCTCTACGTTTTTAGGTTTTTTCTCTCCTTTGTATATCTGTAGTTTCATGAGGATGCGATGCTTCATTCATTCCTTCAAGCGGATTTTTATTTTATTTCTATTTTGTAAATAAGAATGCATACATGTGAGTAGTAAAAACAGTAGAGTTGACAGTCATACTGTAAAAAGGGATATAATGTGAGAGGGAGTAAATATATAGCTCGTATAAATATAAATACATGACATTATGCCTAACATCCTTGAAGCCAAAACAACATCAGGACATAAAGGGCTGTTTTTGTTGTCGGGAAAAGTCATTAGACTAATGACGGCACAGAGGGGTTTCCTTCATTGATCTGTCTGAGAGGAAGCTCCTCTCTCTCTCTTTCCACCGCGTTTCTCTCTCTCAACTTTTTGAATCTGTCTGCTCTTGTATATGGCAGATTCCCTTTCGTACCACAGCTAAACACTAACTTTCCACAAAAAAAAATTGTCAGTGGCAAAAAATATATAGTTTACTAAAAAAAAAGTAAATATGTGTAGCAACTTTCATTTCAAGTTGTAGGAAGTATAAGTGCTGGTGTGTCCAAAATGAAACAAAAACATTTCAAGTTTTAAGTTGTCTAATTATCGCTATCACCATTGCTGAAATATGAGAAATTGTGACTTTGAATATAATATACTATTATGAAAATTGCGTATTTGTATTATATATATTGACATAAAATGTACGAATGTATTACAAAGTTGCTGCTGCTACGATGCATTTCTTTATTAATAAAACAAAATATAATATAATATTCTTTTATAACAATATGTATAATATGCATTCATACATGTACATATGTACTTTCGGAAAAGTTGGACGCAAAGCTTTCACTTCTTTTCTTTTGCACTGACATGCTTTTATGTCGTAACCATCCTGATCATCATGTAAACGTAACGATCGTGATACCTGCAGTAATCTTCAACCATGCATGATATCAGGTGATAAAATCTCGCTTCATAAAAGTGAACAGATGAGCAAGAACTGGAATTGCCCATTTACAAACAATATATAATATGAAAGTAAGATCACCGATGATACGCACGCACGCAACAACAAAAGCACCCCTTTCATCAGCCAACAAAACCCAACCGGGCTTTACACAACACACACACACAGTTTACATACAATATAATATAATAATAATGTACTACTATTATGATGTACATATGGGCACAATTTCCCTGAAATGGATCAGAAATATCTATTTAATACATTTTTAGTCATCATCAGGAAACCAGGAGTCATTTAAGAAATTAGAAAATTACATACATATACGTTTTATTATTATATATATATTTTTTTTACTGTGTGTTACGTCAAAAAGTCCAAGTCAATCCTAAAATGGTCAAATTTACCCTGTTGGTGTATAGGAAGTATTTTTGATATACAACTAACAACCAATATAACGGCACTTTGTGTGTTATTCAACCAAAGCCAGCAGACCAGGAGCCAGGTACTCGTATATTTTTCATAAATGCTTCAAGGGATAATCAAACCCATTGGGATTTGTTATTGTGATAGGGGAGGATACACTAATCTACTCGGCATTACCACTGTATAAATGAATACTTTCATTGTATACATACTTACCTATTTGATCAAGCACGCTCTCTCTCTCTTATTTAGTCCAAACATATATACTTTAATCAATATTGTTTTGTTTAGTATATTTTCCAGTTCTCTTGCCTTCGGGTTTTTCAGGTGGTAGCACACTAAAAATATATTAACAACTGTTTCAAGTTTATATTTTTTTATGATTCATGTCCCATGTTTCTTTTGTTCTTGTGTAGATATATTTTCACGTGTGTTCTTCTTCCAGCTTAAAAATAGTTTTTTGAGGGAGATCATGCATCAAAAACCAATATGATGTGCGGACGTATTGAATTAACGTTATCTGATTCAATAAGATGAGTTATGTAACACCTGTCCCTTCATTGACGGCACGAGCTCGTTCGTGTGTAAGGTTTAGTTTCACGCAATCATGCACACATATTTATTATGAGTCCCTACATTCATAAAATTGTATTTAGTGCCCGTCTGTCACGAAAAGTTAAAACATGACCACTTATAATAATAATTATCTACCTTTGCTATCTCCAAACTGTATTCTTCTTGTTTGTTGCAGAAAAACTCTCAATATCAATGCAATCAGATCTTTACTTCAAGTCAACAAATGGATGGACACAACACTTTGGCAGAAAATCTTTTTTTTTGCGCCAAGTATAATGATAATAGCAATCATAATACTACTGCATGGTGTGGATCCAGTAGTTGATCTGATAATCTGATCTCACTTGTTGATAGAAAATTAGTGTACCAAAGGGACTAGAAAGAAGAGAGTGATACAATAAAAATAATGTCCCTTTTTACTTGTCCGTGAAAGGAAGCAGTGAGGCTTCTCTAACATGTCACTCGAAGCAAACAATGAGATAATCAAGCAGCTAAGTGCCATGAACATTATAACAAACTCCCAATTCCCTGATGCTGCTGGTAATACAGTCAGTCTGGGGTGGTGTAAACATTTAAAAAAGCTAGTCAAGTACCCTTCTTGTCGTTGAATTATTATCGCTTAAATGATTGTCTCCCCTTACTTCTCCCTGCAGGAAGGATGACTTCTGCTAATGCATTTTATTGTTATGTTTTATCATTTGAGCATGAGATTCTGTCTGCATCATCATCATCGTCATCATAGTCATCATCATCATCATCACGTACTCATCATTCATATGACGGAATCAAGTAGCGAATAAGTTACAGAAGAATATATAAAATATATTGTGTGCGTTCACTTTTATCTTCTCTCTTTGAAATGTTTGTCTCTTTGTTTGTTGTCCCCAGCATGAATATGAATGAATTATATTGGTCCTTGTGTGTATGCCACTTCAAATAATCCCAATAATGCAGTTGTAGTAAATTTGAAAGGTACATATACTATTCTAGGCACTCTAGATTTTTTACTGTATATCATAGTATTTACTTTACAACAACAACAACACTGCGTTGACAGGGTAGGCAAAGGGTTAGCTTTCTCAGCAGTATTTGCTTTCATGACACGGTCTTTTCTGTTTGTTCTATATAAAGTAACCCACTGTAAAGCATATCAAAAGCAAATATTTGAACTGGTTAATAATAATATTCATACATCATTTTTTGAGTAAATTGAAATGACAAGTAAATACTAAAACATTTTATGGTACTTGAGAAGGAAATTTTTCAATCACAGATTTATAAGAGAAAATGAAAGCATTCCTTCTTGGTAGACAATTGGAATACTTTAGATTCTTTACAATTAAAAGTACGATGATTTTTTGTTGTTGTGTGGTCCGTCCTAAAAATTGATGATGAAATGTCATGGCGAAATTTTACAAATTTAAAAATATTTTATCAACCTCCTACTCACACCTCATCATCATCATATGTGTTAGCTCAAATGGTCAAAGCCCCTATTTTGTAATGCTGAGTGACAAAAGGAAATGACACGTGAGTGGCACACGACCGACGAACGTCTACGGAAATAAGGCATAGAATTTTGTGTAATGAAATATAAACAAACCCCTTTGAAACCACCACCGAACCACACAGCGCACACGACGACCATTCCACAACAAGGGCCACGTGCTCCTCCATAATAAATGTTTTCCTTTTTAAAGCATTCACATCCTACTTTTTGTCACTGGATGACAAAATTATAATGCTTTTTCAGAAGAGCCTAATTTTATATTTCATTCGTCCTTTGTACTTATATATTTTACTCGTTCACATACATATTATTATGTATCTTTGGGATCTCCTGTTCCCAGGAAGGTATTATCTAAATATTTAGCTGCAATTACTTATCATAATTTGTTAATGTTGTATAAAGCAGCACGTTCAAAATGAAGGTGTAGCTCATGCAAAATTACTTACATACTTACATAAACGCGGCCTTTCCACACGTGGCCAGGAAGTAATGGTAACAGTGGTGCTCGTGCTCATACGTTGTATTTTTTCATTGTTGTGTCAATAATGGCCATAATATACCATTTTTACTCATTTTACAAGGTAAAAAATGTATAGCCGCATGCTGGGTACAATCACTAGTTTGGGCAGAGTACTTCCTGTGAAGAGAAACAAATATGTATGGGTACATGTACAGATATACATATATTTGTGTTGTATGAAAGTGCATTAAATATTAATGCTGAGAAAGTTGGATATATAGGAAGTACGGATAAATCAATTCAATCAAAGTTAATCCGTGCATATATTTATATATATCCATTGGAGTAAAGGTAGTGAAATGTAGGTATCTTCGCAGGCAGACACATGAACAAGTCTAAGTTAATAAGCCAGATAGACTTAAATACTTATAAAAATGAACGGAAAAAGAAGCATTTTATATATTTTTCAGAAAGGTAAAAGGGGAACAGTTTCAACAAAAATAAGAAGGATAATAGGGACTCTCTTCTCCCAAAAGACTGCGAGTACACAGTATGTAGTATGTATTGTATTGTGAGAACATGTAAGCCTTTTCTCGACTTCCTTCCTTAGATAAATGAACTACAAATTGAATTCGAGCCCCTTTGAGACCTGCTCATACAACAATGTTACAATGTTCTGCGTTTCTTTTAGGAATAAAGTGAACTCGAGCGTAAATGGATGAAAAATAAGAGAAAAAAGCATGCGAAAAGGCAAGTCAACAATTTGAAAAGTAGATATAATGAAGAGACAAAAGAGGCTAAAGCCAATGTGTGGGTATTACTTTAAAAGAAAGAGATTTCTTTCTCTCCAGATGCATGTAAATACAAATCTACATAAAAAAAGTACAACACTAAGGTATTTTATAAGTAGGGGAAAGGGAGAGTCTAGTACAAATATATTCTACTTTACTTCCTTTCAGCGAAAACCCTTTTTGTTGTTTTAATAAGCATGTATGTAGTAGAGTAGAATGATGTAAGTACATGAAATTTTTTCTGGGGTAGACGAACAGTCATTTGTATTTCTTTCAATGAAACTTCCCAGTTGACAGGAAAATGTATAGAAGGTTGTTGTGTTTTTATTTAAAAGAGAAAAAAAAGACAAAAATCACAATCCGGTAAAAATTACCTCAGAGAAACTTGCATACACTAACAATATTTCATAAATGTGCTTTTTTTGATCTGCCTTTTTCTCTCCCTCTCCAATTTTTTTTCTTTAAATTTTTACTCCAAATGTTTTGCTATATGTGTATATAATATATGTGTGTAGATGGTTGGTTTATCTGGTTTTCAAGCTTATAGTCAAGTTATTGTTATATAAGTCAAAATAAATGACAAATTTAGAAGAAAAGTAGGCACATTATGCAAGTGCTCAGCAATCATTTTTCTGTGAAACATATTTTCATATAATTTTCCTATTGTCTTATTTGCTCGGCTGATACTCTCATGTCTCTAGAGACTGCAAAAGACGAAACAAGAAGCAATGTACAAAGAAGCAGAGAGAGAGAGAGAGAGAGTATGGAAGTAAATAACAGACTTGGAAAATCATGATAGGTAGTAGAGCTGAAGTGGGAATTTTAATGAAATTATAAAGGAATAAAATAAAGTTTCAGGGATGTACACTTTTGCATGCAAACATGTTCATGTTGAACTGAGAAAATGCATGAAAACTTACAGTGTAGTACAATTGCATGCAATCTATGAATGTACAAAAAAAATATTATATGCGCATATTATCTAAAATATACTAATAAAAATATTACAAGGAACAAAAAAAAAGGATTTTCTGTTTGAACTTCCTGATTTGGCTTTGGGAATAGGGATAGAGATAAAAATTGCGAGTAACTAGGTTGACTGATATATCCAGACTCCAGAAAACAGCAGACGTATGTACCGAAGGGAAGCAGGGAATGAGCTCATAGAAAAAAAGTTGGAATATTAGCTTTTCACATTTTTACTCGTAGTCATCTCACTATTGTTGTTGATGATGTTAATATGAACAAAGCAAAAAAAAAGAGAGAGAAAAGAAAGTCTTACCAGTTCATTCACTCGCTCAGCAGCATCAGCAGCAGTGCAGTGGCTTGTTGGCACATTAATAATTCTCTGGTACACATACTACTCGCGTAAATCCCTCGAAGGGCTTAAGACTGGGGAGCTCATAGCTCATCCTTCTAGGAATAGAGCATTTATTGACGATGATGAACGTGCGTGTATACAAAGCACACAAAAATGCTACATGGAAAATGGAAGAGCACACAATGGTCATGTCTTCCCTTTTCCTCTTGTGAAACCGATCCAAGCTGGAAATCTAAACTATCGGCTATCTACAACTGGCATGTATGCATGTATATGTGCACGTGTATTTATTTTACGTATTCTGCATAAAATCCAAGATTTTCATAACATCCTGTGTGTCCCAAAGAAATCCCGGAACTAAATATTCATTTTGTTTTCTGATAACATAAATGTTCAGCAAAAAATAAAATTTTTGCATTTGAGTGTACTTATAAATATGTCTGACAATTGAATCTTGTGATTTTCACAAAAAGCGTTGCATATACCAAAATTACCAATGCATACGTTTTCATTTACGGCAAACTGTTAAGCTAAAAGCTACTACTGAACTATTCAACTATAGATCCAGTTTTGATTGCATTATTCGGATGAACCCTGTAGTATACCCTGTAATGTGTGTGCCCACCCTCCTGCGTTTACTGAATGATTGTTGGGTATGTATTTATATGAGATTTGAAGGGATATAGGGAGAGGAGGGTATGTGCATGTAGAGCAGAAACTGATAACAATCATGAGGACTTGAACATGTACATATGGGATCATTTTATATTTTATATAGATTTGCATGGTATTATGATGTGATGATGGTTTTCGGTCAAATTGGTTTTTAGAAAACGTTGCCTCCTACGATGCAGCACCTACACGTACCCAGTCATTATTGTTGCGGCTGCGACTTTAGCTGCATGATTGTAATTATATCATATTCCTTTCGTTAAATCTCATGCACATTGTGGTTCTTCTTGCCCGAAAAAAACACAAAATTAAATAATCATTATTATAATATTTACTATAACCAGTGACCTAGTTTTAGAATTAAAAACACAATTCATCTAGAACATGATTGTATTTGATACACAATCAACTGTGTAAATAAAGTGTGCATACATTTTTAGGCCAGTTAAATTAAAAGTGCCAAACTAAATCTGAATGGGACATCCATGCTTAGCGTATTTTTCTCAAAAGCGACACTAATATAAATTCAGATGATTATGGGTAAAATTCAATACATTTCATTTCCGTACAAGAATTGTTCATTCAGTAAGAATAAACATTTACTATAAATTCACAAACCTAAAATCAAATTGGATGAGGTATTAAGGTGTAGTTTCTTTATTGTTGTTAACCTTGTTGTGTTTCTTGTGTGTTTTTCAGCGACAATCCCAAGGTGTGCTGGTTGTGAAGGAATGATCCTTGATCGATTTATCCTGAAAGTGGTCGATCGAACATGGCATTCACGCTGCCTCAAGTGTGTCGAATGCGAAGCCACGCTGGCTGATAAGTGCTTTCTCAAAAATGGACAACTGTTTTGCAAAGAAGATTTTTTCAAGTATGCCATTCCACACAGTTCGAAGTAAATTTTGGATGTTTATTGTACTCTCTTTCATTACTCAATTCAATATAATAAGTATTTATAGCCTTGATAATGCATTAGAGCAACATTTCATTTTAAAAAAATAACTGTTCTCTTTTTCTCTCTCTCTCTTTTCTGCTTTCTTTTCAATTTATTTGAAGAAACTTTAATATTTTAATATTTTGTTTCTTTGAAGATCAATTTTATTTGTTTGCAGAAGATTTGGTACAAGATGTGCTGGATGTGAACAGGGAATTCCTCCAAATCAAGTTGTTCGAAGAGCTCAAGACAATGTGTATCATCTTCAGTGCTTTGTGTGCATTCTGTGTAGCAGACAACTGAACACGGGAGATGAGTTTTATCTGATGGAAGATAAGAAACTTGTATGCAAAACAGACTATGAAACAGCCAAAGCAAAAGGTAATAAAAAAGGTTGTAACAAAAAAAAATGCACAAAAAATTAATTTTATAACAATTATTATCAATTATAGTAATACATATAATTTCATATTATGTATTTTCATATGAAATTTTGCATAGATGGAAATGGATGTTCAGATTCCGGTGGTGACACTCCAAACAAGCGACCACGCACTACAATCACAGCCAAACAGCTTGAAACTTTGAAAAGCGCTTACAATGCTAGTCCCAAGCCTGCACGCCATGTTCGGGAACAGTTGTCTCAGGACACCGGACTGGATATGAGAGTAGTCCAAGTTTGGTTTCAAAACAGGTAAAAGCCACATGGTTTTCTTATTAATCCCACTTGATAGTGAAAATGTGATGTGGTCTTACGTCGCCCCACTTTGCTTTCTTGCTTGTTACATTATAAAAGCACGTAGTATATTTTGACACAAAAGTAAAGAAGCTACAATGCCTTTTAATAGCGTGGCTTTCTGTATAGTAGTGCGAATGTGAAGAGAGAAGGGGTAAAAAAACTGTAATACATGCTTCACAGCTTTGAGCATTCGATTCCCTTGTTTTGCCTTTTGAGTATTGTGTTTTAGTTGGTGGCATATATTAAGCATTCTATTTGCATGCAACTCTACATATTCCAGCCTGACGGTGTAGGTGATGTGTACGTAATAATGATGATGCGTCACAGTTTGACAGAGTAGTGTGTTGAGTAGTGAGTATGTAAGCCTTCTGGTCCTAAAGTTTAGCACGTAAACTTTCTCTCCCGGGAGACATTCAACAAAGTCAAAAAGAGGGACAGAGAGAGAGAGAGAGAGGCAGGGTTCTGCCGGAGTTGGTATGTAAGAGAGTCGAGCATAGTACACAATGAAATTTGTATACCACATCACATCACATGCCTATAAGTTAGATGACATAAACCGTGCGGTATTTATCGACTGCATCACTAAATGACTACATGCACCACAATACAACAACAGGATTTTATGCAGCAACCAGCTAAAATCCCGAGACAGTGACTGACTGACTGATATTATATGACTACTCTGACCATTAAAGTCTGAGGATATACTGCTGAAGATGCACGTTTATTTTACTACATGCTTTCATTCATTGCCTGTATTATCATTTGTACTATCCTTATCTGTATGCTATGGTTCATAAATACACATATATACTCTTAGTTCGTTTTTGTAGAAAATAGTGTCCTGTCCTGAGTCCTAAGTCCCACATATATACTGTGTAAGAGTAGGCTTAAAATAATGAGCCAATTAATCACCCAAAAGCTCTTAAGAGCTTCAATCGCGTTTATTGCATTTTGTGCCACCGAAAGTCGTCCATGTACTTATACTAGTGCAAAACATGACCAAAAGAAAGTTTTTAAGATGAATTTAAAATTTATTGTTTCTTTTTTGTGACTTATATTTTATATTTTTTCCTTTTTCCTGTATAGTGAAACATTGAAATGTAGTATATGAAAAAATAGGAAAATATTACTAATTTATTCTGAAAACTTTTCTTGCTATCAAGTAAAGGCCGCAAATTATTTTTGTATACTATGTATGGATTTGTGCTGTGACGTATGTACTATGCACTAATGTAGAAAATACATGTTCTCTTAGCCCATATCAAAGTCCTTTTTTTCTTTTTTGGTTGCGTGTTTTGTTTGATTCTGTTATGATATGATCCCTGGATCCATTTTATGGGTCGGCTGGAATGGAAACATTTTTTTTGTGATGTATACCTTCAAATATTGAAACAGCTTCTTGTGTAAATGATGACACACCAAATGGCAAGCTCTTTCGGAAAAAGCACATTAAGGACTGAGCCATGTACGGACCAAACAACAACGCTCGTATATATTATTATGTGACTTACGTTTTATTTCGCACTTGTAAGTTTGTCCATTTACAAAATGTGAAATGATACGAGCTTAGTATAGATGCCTTCGTTTTATTACTATCGAAGCTAGAATGTCCTTCGTAAGTAACATATACATACATTTCGACATTACATAACTATTCTATTTGGTATTTACTTTCAATGAAGTAAACACTTTGCTTTTTCCTCTCTGTCCACTTATTTTCTCCGGGTATGTAAGGTTTCATATGAAACTGGACTGTGGGTGGACGTAAGAAAAACATTGTCCGTGATATCTGGGAGAAGAGTCCTTTTTTTCTTCTTCCATACAAATAAAAGTAGTATTACTTTTCATCTCTCTGGCTTTTGCTCTCTCACACACTATATGGTAGACGAAGAAAGCAGAGTAAGAAATATATACAGGATTGTAAAATGACCAAAGAGCGCAAACCAAACCGTGTCTTTACTGACAAAAAGTTGATGATAATGTTTATCATCCACATTCACGTCCTCGTCAATAATAAAAATGAGCTCTGTTTACCCACCATAAACATTTGGGATGTGATCCAGTATCCAGTGACTCAAGTGGAAGAATTGAATTGACTTGGGTTCCGCGCTGTCAGTAGTAGTGATAGTTGGTGTATGTGTGTACTGTGTTGTACAGAAGTACAAAACTAAGCAGTTTATTACACATGATCCCAGAGCGTGGTAAATTATAGTACCTTTTTCCTCTTTTCACCCATAGCTATGCTTTTATGCCTCCTTTTGCACACAGTGTGTGTATAGTGTATAAGCTAATAACTGCTCCAACCCAACAACACTAGTTTTCTTTCTTTTTTCTGTTTCGTTAAAAGATTTTGTTATATAATATATATAATATTGCTTGAATGTGTGTGCAACCATAAGTGAAATTCGACGCAGTATCAAGCGCAAACAGCAAAACTTTAGCACTCTCAGAGCAAATAAGTACACACACACACACACACAGCAGTATAGCGGGTTTATATTTATATACATAGCAGCATGTTATTTTATTGTCCCTTTCATTGCTCTTATTTAACTTAGCTTCCAATATATCTTTGGTCCTTTTTGGCCAATAATCGAGCCAGAAAATTGTAAGAAATACTACGATGGTACATTTATATATATTGTATGATGGGGCTTGCACCAAAAAAATTATGTAATGTTTGTAGTATCTTGTTATAGTGAGATGATATCAATGAAGTTCATGACGTTTTTCTGTTTTATCAATATTATACTTTTGTATGTTGACTTTTTAAAGTGTTTATTAGACGTAGAATTTGCAGTCGATGCTTGTTTTTCCCTTGTGGATTTCAATTTGTTTATTGCCAGCAGAAGGAACAATGGTCTTATGTACGGCAGTGATATATTTATATATTCATGCTTGCGGAAAATTTGCTTCAAAATTATATTTATCTTCCATTCTCAGCATATGAGTAGCTTCATATAATATCCTATAAAGTCTCATCATTTTGACCGAAAATTTATTCAAGTGGAAAATTAGTTGGAGTGGAAAGCACAAGTAACAAAGCATTCAAAGTCTGATTCCAAAGTTGAAAAGTATTTATTAAAAAAAATTCTGAGTATTTTTAATGCTTCAATAGACATTCTTCGTGTGCTTTTGTTGTGAAGCTAAACGTAAAACTTTTATCCTAGAATTGACTATAGATTTTCTTGAAGTGAAAGCAAAAATTGAGACAAAGAAAATAATCGCGTTGAAAAAAGCAAGCTAAAGAAAAGGGAAACATGATAATTCTGAAACATGTATGCATGCCAGAGAAGTAGCGCCGAGGAATCATCATATCTTGTCGTGATATATTATTTATAAAAAGCAAAATAGGAAAAATGAGTTGTAGTAATTTATTCATGCGTACAAATGAATTGATCAATGCTTAACTACAGTTGACATATCTATGTATTTAATTTTATAACAATGTATGTATGCACCTATGTATGCATAGTAAAAGATAGCATGTTTTATGCATGGCATTTGACTTACATTTAACATGAACAAGAGACCGTGGCTGTGAGAAATGTTAAATTTTTTATATCCCCGCCTCCACTGAACTAACAAAAACGAAAGCTTCGCTAATTTGAAACTACTGTATGCCAGTGCTTAATCTCAAATACTATTCGGTTTGTCGCTCCGTATCAACGGTTTCACTATGAATTGTGCAAATATACAAACTTGTACTATGTATCACGTTTGATTATCTGTCTTCAAAAGAAAAATAATAGAAAATTAAGACGGCTATAACGATTTTATTACTTATTGACCATTTCCCCAAGAGTCATATCAAATGTTTGTTGGATGTAGTTAAATAGCCCAGTTAAAATATTTTGATGGACATTTTGAGAAATGAGCAAAATTTCTAAAGCCTTCTCTGGCTGACTCATAACTAAAATGTATTCCTGTTGTTGTATGGTCATTGGTCATTTTCCGTGTGAAATCATGAAATATTTTATTGATGATCGTGAATCGTGTTATTTTTTTCAAAATGCTCTTTATTTTCCATTTTTCATAGTATAAATTTACTTATATTACCTACCACTTATATTAAGCCTCTCAAACGATACATTGGAAATTAATGTCGAAAAAATATTTTTTTCAGTTTGAAGTCTTACAGTATTATTAATAAGCCACATTGGTGAAACTATGCTTAAAAGGGCTGGTGCCTTTTTCTGTAATGGAAGTACAGATCATTATTGACTGTAGGAAATTGGACGGCATCAAGCTGAAATATTTTATTTCCCAAAAAATTCGCATTGAGATAAGTTAGTCATTTAAAAAATTATTATTGCTACATTCGAATGTAATGAAAACTCAATTTTACACATTCAATAATCAATTTCATGTCAGAAAGCTACAAAATCGTTTAATCAATACCAACAATATATAAAATGGAAAGTACAACAACACCTATATGCACTACTTGTAATTAAACAGATATCATCTTATTCTGGAAAGCCATAAAGTTACAGCGTACTTGAATTCTAGCAGATTCTCGTATAGGTATCCTATCCTGTGCTTCTCCCTCCATTTTGTCGTTTTTATTCCTGTCTTTTACCAAAGGATTCTCGTACGTATATTTATTTCCTGTCTATTTCTTACCTTATTTCTACCCATGTTTCCCTTTTCCAATTCCTTTGAATACAGGATTTTCTTGGAGAAGAAAAGAGACAAGGGAAATGTGAGTGAAGTTAAGGTTTATATTGTACATAACTATCTCAGGGTGTTGGTATTTTCCATGTCGTTTTTTTAGGGATGAGGGGAAAGTTACCAACCATAGGAGGGTTACAAAAGCCATATAATATATAGTCGTAGTGGCGAAGGAGAGTATTAAGAAAATGCTCACTACAACTGTATTTGTACACGTTCATTTATGTATATGATCCTACCTTTTGATACTCTGTAGAATAGTTATAGGCAAGCACACACAAAGTTACTTTACGGAGAAAAAGCGAGAGGAAAACGGGAGTAAGTAAGCACGTTGTCTTATGTACATACATTTTCAACTTTTATGACTGGACAGATGATACGCTATTTGTTCCCAAGCTCAAATATCCAACTTGAATACTTAAGTTTTGTATTGTATCATGTATAAAACTTCAACGGTGTGTACCAGGCAGTTGTAATGTAATGCATATGTACATATATGGGAAAAGTTCGCTTCATATCCACTTACTTTTCGTATAATAAGCTCCACATAGCACACAATGTGGATAACTCCCAAGAACAAATTCTGAAAGTGAAGAGGCGTAACAAAAAGAAACGGATGCGTAAAATCATCAGATACACGCTCACAAAAAAAGAAACAATATGATGACAAGAAAAAGTTTCCTGTTTTTTTTCTCTCCTGAAAATATTCATTATATGTAGTAAAGAACAAAAGACTAGAAAAGCAGGGAGCTGTGAAACATATTTTTCTAAAAGGAGTGATCTTTACAGAGTCACTCTAATATTACAATATTACATTTTTTTAGTTTTGTATTTTTATACAGATGAGTTGTAGACTCAACTGTAAACTGTAATATGCATAAATATTTTAAAGCACGCAGTTACAAAAATGGCACAAAGTAAAACAGTTATAAGTATGATGGTAAACTAGCAAATGTAATATGTCAATATAAAAAGAAGGCAAGATTTTTCTCTACCGCTATTCTAAAATGTAAATGTACATAAATGATTAAATACATCCATATGCATATAATGATCCATTAAAAAATATGCTATTAACTTTTTCGATTGTGGGAAAGATAGTTTTATATAAATCGAGAAGCTAAATTTAGATAAACACTCTCATGATGTGATATATAGCGTTGCAAATAATTATAATTTAAGTAGAGTATATCTCGTTCTGGTAGAAGGTGTTATTTGTTTCAAAAAGTCAACAATTTTCAACGATCTTTTATTCAAATTCATTTCCAAAGATGCATAAATACATACCTAGAATGACTACTTACAAAACTTTGCACTTACTTTTCACTCCAAGAAAGTAGAACTGCCATTTTCACTTCAAGTTTAAAGGAAAGTTTCAAACTTTTTTCTGTGCTCATCATACTTCAATTTTTTTGTGGCTGGATTAGCAGCATGTCAAAGTTTTATAAAAAATCCTCAGACTATTTGCATAACCAAAAGATGTAAGCTGTACTTTTGCTGTTATGTAATGCTCTGTAACTAAAAATGTCTTCGGAATTTCGGGGCAAGTATTATTACATGCTTGTTTTTCAGTTTAACCAATAATTGCGTTGATGTAAATAAAGCATATAGACTTCACATTGACATTTAGCCTCCTATATTCTATATTTTTGTTTATTGTATTGTAATTATACGTTTGTTCTATAAAAGACCGCTCATAACGTTTAACTCATGTGGGATACACTCAAATTGAATTATGGTCTGCATATATTTAACTGCAATATTTATCTTTTTCTAGGAGAGCCAAGGAAAAACGTTTGAAAAAGGACGCTGGAAGGACAAGATGGGGTCAGTATTTCCGTAGTCTGAAAGGTAGTAGTCGATCAGATGGAAAGTCGGATATGCTGAAAGATAGTGGGGATAAAAGCGACTCGGAATCGGGATTTAATCATAGTAAGTGATTTTTGTTGTAACAAAAATCTATAAATATGACAAGTGTTCAATTGCAAATAGACTGGAACAGTTTCCTTTTAGAAAATATGAAAGTGCATGCCTGCTGAACAGCTCAACATATTTTTAATTCAAACACTCTGTTAGCATACCATACAGTGCTTTGTTGTGCGTGTAAATATCCTTAATGTTATTAGGATTGGGAGTACTAGAGTTAGGGAGGAAAATGGAAAATATTATTTTGTGCATGTATGCTCTCTTTGAATTTCAAAATGATTAAATAAAAAATAAAGTCGATTTGATAGCCCATCAAAGAGTTCCTTGTTAAAAATTATGTCAATAGGACTTTAACAGATATTATCGACATCTCTGTTCCATTTGTGAGCTTACATATGAGTTATGATGGGGGATTGTGAGACATGCTTGTGTTGGCTTGTGGGAGGGTATTATTACCACTGCCCGTAAATTGTAACAAAGTTCAAGGAGGAAAATTATATAAAATAGTTTAAAGAAAGTTTATCGAATTATTAGATCATTGAAAAATTCTAACATTCTGGAAATATACATACATACGACGTTCAATACAGCATGCTTTAGTGTTTTTCATGATAGTTTTTTGGAAGCTGATGCAAAAACTAGACAACTGAAATATATATACCTACCTATTTAAAAAAAAATATATATACTGCATTTTGTCTGTCTAATAATTTAGTTGCATCCTCGTATAAAATATATAGCGCACTACATTTTATTTAATATGCTCAAAAGCTGTTGATGAGTTAGGGGGAAGGAAAAATATGATCCGTTTAAAACGAGATGGTATGCTGTATTTTATTTAAAGAATATGTAATAGGACGCTAATGTCGAATAAGAAGTGACGGTTATGAGAGAATCTCGTGAATAATTCATAAGACTCGGGATAATGGAAAATTTAGGGAATGAAAGTTAGGAGAGGCGGATCATAAAAGATAGGGATAGTTTACTGCATGACAATTTATATGCGTAACAAAATGCACCACTTGCAGCTAACCACCCACACCCCCCTCTCGCCTCTAAAGTGCATCCATTATGTATACAATTTTATACTTTGCTTTCACTTTACATTTCCATCTAAGAATATACAAACAAGGGTAAAACTGCATTTATAATCAACACTTTGTTTTATTATGACAAAATACCAGTGTAATAAATCATGAGTATGTCGCAAGGACTTTTTCTTTAAATATAAATGTTAGAATATGTACTATAAATTTTCTTGCTCCTTACCTATTCCAGGTGATCTTAGTAGCAACGATGGTTTTGTGGACATGCCTGAAATAGGAGGCCCACAAACGCCAAGTCAACATGGAACTTATGTTGGTTCTGGATCCCCATATGCGGTTGGGAGCCATGATGCAAGTGGTGGCGGAGGTGGAAGTGGCGGGGGAGGATCATCAATCCATCATTTTCCACATTTCACTCCTGATGGAATTCCTGTTTATCCTCCAATAGGTGAGTCAAAACATATAGTATTAAATATTCATTTTGATTCGAATGTGGAATTAATCAATAAATTGCAATTTGCAATACATTAATTACAATTAATACCTATTCAATAAATAGTAAACAATTTGTTTATTGTAGGTGGTAGTGGAGGTGGCAATCCTGTGCTTTCATCATCTCCCGTAGGAGCAGGCGGTGATATTGGACCTGTACCGAATCACCCAAGTGGTCCCTATCAAGAATACCCTCCATCCCCCGCGTCCTGGCTAAGTGATGTAGATTCCAACGCTAATCCGCAGTATTGACAGTCGATCAGTCGAAAAAAACTAGTTAAAAAAAGTACTGTGTAATTAAATCGATGTACAGTTTATACGATAGCCATACTTTAAATAAATCATATAACTAGTTAAATTAACCATGTGTGTTGTACCCTAAAGGTGATTTGATGAATATGATATCATTGATATCTTGTATGAATAAGCACAATAAGAAACTATAAACTATTTTGAACATTAGATATATAGTTGAACTTGTAATAATTATGTGTGTAAATCAATCAATGAATACGTAAAATTCAATGTAAAATGTTACTAAAATGGTGACAGCAATGTAGTTATTAAGGGGGAAATGTCTGCAAACCTACACGTTTTCAAGTTGTATATAATATATCTGCCCAAATAACTTAATTATTATAGTCCCAACTAAAATATTTTCGTGTTATTAATGGTCCCGTAAAAAGAGACTAACGATAAAAAATGTCACGTATAATTTCACAGTTTATAAAGTCCAGTTTCAGTTTAAATTAAGCAACAATTATTTTTAACACACGCAGAATTAATATAATGTGTTTATATAATATTTGTTTCTCTAGTCTGTCCCCTCCAGGGACTAATGTACAAAGGTCTCATGCACAGATCTCGTCAAAAATTCAACTTACGTTAAAGCGCATTATTGTACAATACGTATATATGAATTAATCTGTATGATAATTTTCATAAATGTTATATTAGGGATTAAAAGTTAATGATAAGCTTTAAAACATTTTGCTTTATTGCATATAATATACAGTTTCCCATAAAGGAAAATATATAAAAATCCACGTATTGAATAATGACATGTTGAAGTACAATAAGCTAGTACTTGGTATTACATTTTTAGAATAAAACATTGTAAAAAATGAAATATTTATGAAACATTTGACACTTATATAGCGTTCTTTGACTTCGTACTTGAGTTTTCTTCTTTTTTTTCATCTTAAATTTTTTATTTATTTGTTGTGAAAAATCGTATTCATTAAATACTATTCTACATTTTTAAAATTGTAAAAGCTAACTTTAATTTCCAATAGTCAAAAACAAGCAACAAAAACAAACCAAAGAGTCATTGTTTTATTATTAATTATTAAACTCAAGACGATATTGAAAAATTGAAATTCCGAAATTGTGTTACTTTTTTTTGTCCTCATTTTCTCATGAAAAATCATACTCAACAACAGTGCAAACTTGAAATGACTGATCTTTCGGTCAACGATTCTGAAACTTTGTGAAATAAAGTGATTACTAGGAATGGGACAATAATGAGATTTCCCTCTCTACAATGTCTACGATAGATGCAATGGAATAGAGGCGAATTCATGAGTATTAACGCAGAGCTAAGTATTCCTAGTAGGAATTTCCTACTTGGAACTTTAAGTGCATCATTCATTTCTTTTGGTCGCTAAAATATGTAGACAGCAGTAATGGTAATAACTAACCACATCTGACATTAAGTCAAGATGCATTGCATTTAAACAAATTCTCATTTCTACACACAGCGCACCGTTGACAAAAAGTTAGAAAGTGTACTACACCAAAATGCGATTGCGATTACAACAATGTGCTTTTCTTGGGTATACCTGCTGGACAGAATATACCTATGTCGCAAAGTACATCGCAGGCACAGCTGTAGTCTGAAGGCAATAAAGCATGAACAGCAAATCTTTCACGTTTCCCTTGTTTTGTTGTTCATATTAGCCCTCGTACCGGGAGATATGTAAAGGCTTCTCCATCCAAATAAAAAGTAAATAAACTCAGTTTACCTCCGCAAAAAATACAATGCTGTTTTTTCTTCTTGTTCATCTTATGCCATTCCTTAACACAAAAAATTCCTTGTGTTGTAACAACTTGTGTTCCAGCGGAACAAAATATATGACAATTATTGTGTTTACTGTAGTATAGACTAAACAATTGTATAACCATTTCCAATGTAAATAGTAACTCTTTGATTTACTGCAAAAATAAAAATGTAAACCTTTGTGTAATTTTGAAGTAAAGTTTGACTAAAATCATGAACAATGAAGTCAGTGAAAGTGAAGTCATTGCATGAAAAGTTGACAGTTATTTTCACCATAACTTTTCACCCATGGAGCCTTGGTTTGTTATGTTGTGCAAATTCAAAACATTTAACTTCATGAATTCTTTTACATCAGCTCAACTGCACCAGATACAAACATAACAAGTGTATATCAAATCAAGAAGATACGGAAAGAAGCGTATGTGACACTGAACAGGAGCTGACGCAGCATTATAGTTGAAATGTAATGTGTGCAAAGTGCAAACATATAACTTGTTTTTATTTTTAATGAACCGCGAACAGCTGGCTGGAACTACTGGAGCTCAAATCCTCTATTTGTCACCAAACTTGCAGTGGTGCTGGGTGACTTCAACATCAAGCAGCCATGAGCAGTCAGAAGCGTGAACGCGAGAAAAAACTGCTTAAACCTCACGCGTTGGAAACGGAGGAGGAGGAAGACACCAGCTTAGGGATAGATATTTCTCTGCTGGAAAAGCGTCTGGAAGGTCTCAGAGATACGCAGGAGAGTGTTCAAGGCCTATCGCTTTGGTGTCAGACCAATAAAAGACATTCAACCATAATTATTGAGACGTGGCTTAGGATATTACGAAAAAGTACTTGCAATTTAAAATTAAAATCGCAATATTTTCATTTAAATAAATGAAAAAATTCTATTCAAAATGTATCTTTATTTTCGATTGTAGGTCCAGTAGAAAAGCGACTAACATTGTTTTACTTGTGTAATGATGTGATTCAACATGCAAAGAAAAAGAACGATTTGACTGTGGTAAATCAGTGGGCATTCGCTGTGCAAAAAGCTACTCCCCATGTCAGAACACCATCCTCAGTGTCGGCAGCGATAAGTCGAATTTTTAAAATATGGGAAGAAAGGAGCGTATACTCTAAAGATGCAATTGCAGATCTACTTGCGCTGCTCAGTAAAAAACCCATTGATGAATGATGTATTTTGTGCGTAGATATGGTTTAATGAAAATATTCAATGAAAATTAACAATAAATTTTTACAGATAATGTTCCCGCGAAAGACCGCGTCGCTGAAACCAACAAGCCCGAGACATATACTGCGTCGGCAGAAAAGGTTTCCGCATTTCAACCCTCGTCTTTGATCTCAAAAGCAAAATTAGCGTATAGACTAAAATCTCATTTAGGAGTAACTTTTCGTAGTAAGAAGTACGTAGATATGGACATGGAGAGCTTCAAAACAATGATAAAAGACCGAACTCAAGGACTTGAGGTCATACAAGAGATTTCACAATATTTGGAACAGTTGAAAGCATCAGAAGCCAAATTATCAACGGAAGTGGAAGAGCGAAGAAAAATCGTGGAGACCTCTGAAATAGCTTTAGTTTTTTATGAAAATGTTAGGGGTGAAGCTAAAATTGTGAATGCCGCCTACAGAAACTTCACCACCCGTGTAATGAGTACAAAAGAAAAAGTAGATGAAAAAATTAAAGCTTTTGATGGTAAGTGCTGTTGCTGTTTCAAATAATATTACAAGTAAAGCAGAATAGTGTAAACACTGAAAAACTTTAATTTATTTTTAGAAATGGAAGGAACATTGAGTCCGGTGCCTTCACCACCTACTGCTGCACCGAGCCCTCCATTGGAAGATGATGACTTTGGGGTTCGCCCAGCAGACAAATGTGGTGGCGGATATGTTCCCACTAATTTAACATCGTCCGCATCATACATAGAGGTGATTCAAAACAATACCAAAGAAATTCCCACGGAACCAACAAACAGCAGTATTGAACAGAGTTTAGCCTCCAATTCAAATCCAACGGGACCTTCCTACCTTTCACACTATGACCCAGCTCAGACAAATCCCTATCAAGCAATAACATCTATGCAACAGCTTCAACAAGCATGGTCCACTAGTGGGATGGTAGACACTTATGCAACCATGTCTATGTCTATTCCGAACCTAAGTTTTATGCAACAATTCCAACAACCTTCTATGCCTATAATGTCTACGGGTTACGGAGTCACATTACAGCCACCCCAGCTCCAAACTCCGTACGGAAACTTAAGCTATGATACTTTCCAAACAACTCAAATGGAACACCAAACATCACCTCCTTTGCCTCCTCAAGATTTATCGGCAATACCATTACCACCAGGACCAAATCCGCAACCTCCACCTCCTTTACCTCAAGAAGCACCACCGGAGCAGCCTAATTTATATTCAACATCGCAGCCTCCCCCTCCACCAGGAAATCCATTTGAAACGGAATATGATCCTCTCTATCCTCAACACTCAAATTTCTCCGAGCCGACAGGGTATGATCCAGCAGGTCATCAATACAACTCACAACCTTCGCCTAACGACATCACGCAGCAAACAAGATATCATCCATATAATAATCAATCGCCTAGAGGTAGACGTCTAAGTGGTCCAGGCAAGCAAAACAATAACTCCAACGCTAATAGATATTCCAATAATAATACCTCGCCAACCGGATCTCAAATACCTCAATTGATATCAGACCTAAGTCCGATGGAAAGGTTTTCTCAGTCTTTAAGTAAAAATAGAAACTCCAATAGTAATAATCAACCAGTACCGGAATCTCCCGTAAATTCAACTGGTGACTGGCCGGCATTACAAAAGGACGATATTCCACAGTCAAATTTTGTGCAATCTCAAAATCCTTATTATTTGAATAATTCATTTAATGATTATGATGACAATAGACATAATCATTCACAAGATGGTAAGTACACTGCGTTAATTAAGTAAATTGCTCTACTTTTACACATACACCTGAGTCTTTGTTTAAAATTAATATATTTGTTCTATATATTGTAGGTTTAAATGGCAATGAAGTTGGAAGCGCAGTTGAACCATACATCCCACAATCTAACAATATATTTGATATTAGTACGGCCCCTCCTAGTATTCGAGGTATCAATTTAAGCAGAGGTAATATAAGGGGAATGAAAACTATGAATGCCGGGGGTCATATACGAGGAGGTATTAGAGGTGGAATTCAGAACGCACGAGGATTTACAGGAGGATTTCGGGGGTCAAGAGGTAGAGGAGCAGGTCCTCCTCATGGCCGTGGAGGTTTTTGAACATTAATAGTTTTAAGTCTCTTTGTATTCGATTCAAATTCAAACGAAGACTGTGGAGCATTAAGTGCTAGTGCTGTCTACAATATAATATGGTTGACGAAGGCAATAAGGTTTTGTTTCAAGGCGCAAGGGGAGAAAATCAACCTAATAATTGATCCCCCAGCGTAATATTCATTTAAAACTGACTGTTTTGTTTGATTTTAAACTTCTTGAAAATTGAAATTAAGATGCTATTGTTAAATTGACCGTGAACTTTGTTGTAAATTGTAAACAGCACATGTGTATATAAATGTAAAAAGAGTTAAGCACAATATATTTAAGTTTACGTCAATATATAGGCAAACATGGAACATTTATAGCTTAACTTTGCTTATTGTAATTATTGTGAGTTAAACTTGTTAAACTGTACATACATATTAGGTGATCAATAGCTTATGTGAGTCATAGATTTGGATAGAATATAGTTATATCTAATTAGTTTATTATTATTACAATAATAGACTACACTGTAGTCGTGGTCTTATTTACAAGTCAAAAGTCATTTATCAAATGATGTATCGTGCATCGTAAAATAATGATTAACAGTTAATGCTACGCACGTTGAAAAATTCAATTTTTATGTCTGAAACCAGCAATGTTTGATAATACATGATGTAGGTATATGTGTGTCGATAATAGAATTATGCTTGTACCACAATGAGAAAAAAAACAATGAATGGAAATGATATGAAATGAAGAATTAAATCAACGGAGAACCATATTTTTATTCTTATGAAAATCGGAAATACAGTGAAAGCATTTCTTTATTTTACTCGCCCTTCTTGGCTTTGGATTTCTTTCTTGGTTGTTGAGACTTCAGAATAACACTAGCGCGAACCAAAGCGGCCTATAAAATACAATAAAAAATCTCGATTTGATATTTGAATTGCATATGCTCATCGTCATAAAAAAGGTTTCGAATTAACTGCGTAAAGAAAATAGAGAATAACTATACCTTGGTAAGGTCTTTACGGTACTTGTTCTTAACCAAGGTTTTCCTCAGCTTCTTCAATGGCCTTCTGAATCCGGCATGTTTCATTTTGATTTCAGAGTAGGTCTTGGATGGCCTTCCTTGGGCCTTAGCCTTCTTTAGTACTACAACAATACCTTTCTTGTCCGGGGCAAAGTTTACTCCGACAGTCTTCCGCTGAACCAAACCACTGTAGCGGAACGAGCTTTTATTTGTGATGTTGTTAGGTTCCTTAACATGCAAAAAAAGAAAGAACGCTCATTAGTTAGCATGGGGCAAAATAAAATAAAATTTCTTGCATGTAATTCAATTTAGCATCAGTAGTAGCAAATTTGCATATCATAAAATCAGAGATCTTGGTGGTTGTATCATCATAAAAATTTATTGTCGAAATTCAATTCGAATCTATGATTTACTTACCACACTGAATGGCTGCTTAACGTTCCTCGTTTTCTTCAAGAAAGCATTGTTATTCCTAACAATCAACCAATTGAGTTGAGGGGAAGCCATTTCTGCAGTATACTTTAATCCTGAAAGTATCAAAAGAGATTGATACATTAGGGACACACAAATTACATCATCATCGACATCAAACAATCATGTCAGCACAAGCTAACCTCAAAGCCAGGTAACTCTTCTAACCATGAACTGTCACGTTGAATATTATTAGTTGTAACAGTTGAATCAACATTAGGGCAACTACGGTCATTTTCGGTGTGACGTTTAAAATCTTGAGCAATTGAGAAAAGTTCGTGAATACGACTCATGTCCTCTAGTACTAACTCAGCCCCTACTTTCACTACATCTCTATTGAAATATGAGCCCTCTATCAATACACGTCTCTCAGTCTCATCCAACTTTTTAAATGCCATGCACCAAAGATGCTCTAGCTTTTCAAAATACAATCTTTTGAACCCTAACAATACCATTCCAACTTTCATTTTCTTCATCAAGACACTATTTCCGCCAGGTGTAACCTTACTAGAATCAGGCCGTAAAATGAAAAGTAACCCGTTTTGTCGCAACAAATTGAATGCATTTCTACAACTTTCTACCCTTTGTTTAGAGTCTGCGAGATATTCCAAAAAGAACGAGAATACCACTACATCAAAGCTATTTCTCGGCAAATTCCTTACCTCGTTATAATCTCCCTTCCCTGTTGTCCCAACATTAATGTTATTACTGGATTGTACAAAGGTATTATTAACTAACGCGCCAGTCTCATCTTTATCAACTAATTTTACTTTCAAGAAATCACATTGAAAGACCTGATTTTCAAATCCTGGTGCGGGACACAAGTCCACTGCAACGATATCAAAATAATTATCATATTTCGCAAAAGGATTATAGCAGCTTCCAACGTCAAGTAAGCTAAGTTTATTTATGCTCCCCGGTACCTCAAAATAACGTTTAAAATAATCGTCGCAACACTGAACTACCCATTCTAACCTACACTTCAATTTTATAGAGTTTGTATTTTCAGACAGAGATGATTGCGGATTGTCCTCTGACAAAGTATTCCGGGGTTCCCAAATTTTGGTAGCAAGGTCATGCATGGCCTTGGAGTATTCCTATCAAATATTGAATGTCCACATAAATACTCCAAACCAATAGAACAAAACGCGTGTTTAAAAAAATATATCCTTTTCAATTAATTAAGGAACCTGTAGTGTTTTTAAATCTGACGTGTGTTCCTGCCAAGCCCTTTCCCATTCTTCATCATCTTTGGTCTGACTTTTTATTGATCTGAGTTTATCATGCACTGCATACAACACAGATGCCAACTGCTGCTGATCTTTTTGCTCTTCACTCGTCATTTCTCAACTATTTCAAGTTGATTTGCGTTAATTAATCCTGATAAAACTAATTTTCAAATAAAAATTTCCAAATATATCCATAAGCTCTAATCCACCTCACTACTCTTTTTTTTTTACTGTAGCTTCTGTAAATGCACGCGTATAGCCTATCAAAAAAAAGCAGTACTTCCTAAGCCTTTCCTTGAGTGACCGTAAACAAGATTTTGTTCTCAAAAACGCCAAATTATTTTAACGCGTAAAGTTACACCCCAATGTGAACAAATCGGATAGTTGGAAAGCACATCCAAGTAAATATAAGTTAATTCAATTATTAGTTAATTTTAGCTTACCTTATTTAAAAGAATCCTTCCAAAATCACTTCGAGTGACTGAAATATGTATAGCGGCAGCTAATGTGTATTACGTTTGTCAAAGCCTCACATTGAGAATAGAAAGAAGACTGCATGCTTCATGTAAATTTGTGCTTACCTCACACTCAAATTTGGTAGTGGGGAAATGTGAGCCAAAGAACTCCTTTGTTCTAGAAATGCCTTTTTGGGCCCTGCTCCCTGCTGCTTGATTTTTGTGGTGTTTGATTTCGCTTGGATATTATTGTAAAAATTGCTTATGATTTTTAACTTAGTGCTGTTCACTACGAACTACCTATATAATCGAGTGCCTATTTCTAAATTTTTTCAATAATTTAGAACTTTGGAAGCCATAATCTTTGGGAACAAAACCTATTTTTGGTTTACTGATCTGAATTCTGAATACTATAATTGATGTTTTAATCAGATATGGACAAAGTCCCCAAGTTAGCAGCCGATGCTGTGCTTGTTCATAGCTCTGAACTGCCAGGCTATGAGGAGCTGGTGAAAGGTTATGATTGGTCAAAAGGAATTGATTACTCGGCACTTTTGGATTCGTACAGAACATCCGGTTTTCAAGCGACAAATTTTGGAAGGAGCGTTGAAGAAATCAATAAAATGGTAATGATATGATAATATGATCAGTGGTTTTCATTATGGTGCGATTAATTATATAGAATCATCTCTGTTTGGTTAAATACAATAATTATTGTCATTATCTTTAATGCATGTTCATTGTTTAAAAAAACATGTTGAACATTTTCGAACTCTAATAATTTATTGTTTCAGATCCAAGCCCGTACTGAGCAAGTTTATGATGAAGTAAACGAAGAGAACGTACAAGGTTTTGTAGTTGATATAAATTGTAATTGGGATCTGAAGGTTTGTGACATAAAAAAATGTAATTAATGTTTTTATTAATTTCGACAGGAGAAAAAATTAACAACGAGGAGTCTGTTTATTACTGGGCATGGAAAAATAAGATTCCTGTTTATAGTCCAGCGTTAACAGATGGCTCTTTGGGAGACATGATGTTCTTCCATTCCTTTAAAAATCCAGGTTTAATTGTTGATATCCTTGGTGATCTTCGTGAGCTAAATACTCTTGCTATGCGTGCAAAAAAATCGGGGATGATAATTCTGGGCGGAGGACTTGTCAAACATCATATTTGTAATGCCAATTTAATGGTAATAGTTTCCTAACACGTTCCGTCCAAATTATTCTAATTGTCCTTTGTGAGATAATTTAAAGCAATGAAACGCATCATCATGTAATCTTATATACATTTCAATGCTTAGAGAAACGGAGCCGATTTTGCAGTTTTCATAAACACCGGACAGGAATTTGATGGAAGCGATTCCGGTGCGCGTCCTGATGAAGCAGTATCATGGGGCAAAATTAAGAAGGACGCATTGCCGGTGAAGTTGTATGCGGATGCTACTTTAATGTTTCCCCTCATTGTTGCAAAAACATTTGCCCAAATTCAAACTGTAAAACCGCAGCAGGAGTAACTTAGATCTCAGTTTACCATTCTCCTAAGTAAACCATTTTCCATAAAAATTCTGCCTGACAAAACATTAAATATAAATACCAAATTATAATGTACATTTAGTAAATGTGCAAATATACTGTTATAATAAAATGTTCTGTTAATTCATTCTCCAATTTTTCTTATATGGTCAATCATTCATTCCAAAGCCAGCCAAACACTAAACACACTCATCACTTTACTTGTACGCATTGGAGGAACATTCAAATAAATAAGAATTGAAGGTGTAAAGTCGACAAAGTATTATGAAGCGAATATAGCCATCGATAAATAATGATCTCTGACCCAGCAAACAATGTCTTTTTTTAACTGTAAGCCGGCATTTTTATTCAACCGGTATAATAATATTTACATCCCTCAATCGTACCAAAGTGCATACCAGTAAATGTAACTAAACTAGTACACCTATATGAAATGGACGCGTTGATTCACTGCGTAGTGAAATGAAATGATAGATGAAGTAGTAGTTTGTTGAAGTCTTTTTCATCAACCAACTACGCATATATGATATTCGGCAATTTGACAAAACCATTTTTGGTTGGATCGTTTCTGAGAATAGAGAGAGGGCAGAGAGGGGTGGGTAGGTAGGTAGATAAAATATACCTAACTTATACGACGTAGTGTAAAACGTGAGGAACTAACAACAGCTACTGCATGTTGTATAGTATCCATCTACCACGTACGTACGCACACATTCATCGTAATCCACTATCTTTGCACAACACACAATAACGTTATACTGCTTTTGTTGTCGTCGTTCGTGTATGCGTGTAATGTGATCGTGTGATATTAGGGGTGGTTACTAATAGAGCCGTGTATTGCATTTTCTTACCTTCACAATTTACATTTTTTAATACAAATTGGAAATCAAACATTTAAAAAATATTTGGGGATGCGGTTGTATAAATATTTACGTGATTAGCCCTTCTGGACAAGGTAAAAGCGGTTAAAAAAGCACCAAGCAAACCATTTAGTGTTTTGGTTTCAAGATGCAAGCACCAAAAAAAGTTTGGGAAGAATAAATACACTCCTAAATATTCATCAGCTGACACATAAGTAATCAAATCAGTGGTGATATTTTTGACAATCGAAATGAAATAAAATGTTTTAGTAATTAGTATAATGGTTAGCTCATTTACGCCTGAAGTCTGAACTCAATTATTTTTGGTGTAGTAATTAATTTCGGTTTCTCTATAAATTGTTGAAAAAACACGGGATTGAAAGTGGTAAAAAATTGTATGTTCTTTACATCATTGCCATCTGTCTCGTGCAATATTCAGTTCAAGTGTAATAAACATTAATGAACATAATCATAAGTTATGATTCATAAGTGAACTTTGGCGGATCATAAATATATTTTCTGTCGTGTTCTTTGACCTTGTCGTGGCACCTGCCTGCTTTGAAGCTATTTTGTAATTCTCTCGATTGAATCACAAGTTTTCAAAATGAATCGTGTTGAAAAGGAAAAATACATCGAGAATTTTGAATATTCATTTTGTGATGATGTCAACAAATATGAGAAATTGTCCAAAATTGGTCAAGGAACCTTTGGGTAAATAGAAAATATTCCAAGGAATATTTTGGAATTATATTAGTTCCATATTATTTATCTGGTTATATTGGCGTTATCCCGTGGTACTGAATGCGATGATTTTTTTAAATGAATTTCAGAGAGGTGTTTAAAGCTCGACACAAGAAAACTCGGAAATTCGTTGCTTTGAAAAAAGTTCTTATGGACAACGAAAAGGAGGGGTTTCCTATTACAGCCCTTCGTGAAATCAAAATTCTCCAGCTTCTGAAACATGAAAATGTCGTTAATCTTATAGAGATCTGCAGGACAAAAGCAAATCAAAGTAACAAATATAGGAGTACATTTTACTTGGTATTTGACTTCTGTGACCATGATCTCGCTGGACTTCTTTCAAATGTGAACGTCAAATTTTCACTTGGAGAAATAAAGAAAGTTATTCAGCAGCTTTTAAACGGGTTATATTACATTCATACTAATAAGGTAATTAGCATATTTCTTCTTTCAGATTTCTCATATACCTCCAATTACGTTATAAATAGAATCTATATTACAGATATTAAAGTTTTCTTAGCGTATCGATACTCGATACACATTACACACCATTCACGATTCACGTATGATATGACATAAAATATTGTGTTCTTATTAATCCGTTTCCAGATTCTTCATAGAGACATGAAAGCTGCAAACGTACTTTTAACGAAACAAGGTGTTCTAAAGTTGGCTGATTTTGGCCTTGCCAGAGCATTTAGTATTCAGAAGAATCAGCCAAACAGGTACACCTAATCAATCAGTATCAGGTGATTACAGTAAGTTGTATGTAGATTTTATAATATCAATCATTTGTGTTTTTTCTGTTCAGGTATACAAATCGAGTAGTAACTCTATGGTATAGGCCACCTGAGCTACTTTTAGGAGAAAGAAATTATGGCCCTTCTGTGGATATGTGGGGTGCAGGGTGTATCATGGCTGAAGTAACACAAAGATTTATATAAAATCCAGTGTGTAGTTTTGTACCTTCATCTACTAACCCTGTTCTTGTTACTGAATTAAAATTAGATGTGGACCCGATCGCCGATAATGCAAGGCTCGACAGAGCAGCAACAAATAACACTTATCTCTCAACTGTGTGGTTCGATAACACCTGAAGTTTGGCCTGGGGTTGAAAGTTTGGAACTTTTTGCCAAATTGGATCTACCAAAGAGCCAGAAAAGAAAAGTAAGCAAAATAATATATTTTGTATTTCAATTTATTGTCATATGTTTTTAAATTTTTTGCTTCTCTATATAATAATGTCATTTGATTTTGGTAGGTAAAGGACAGACTGAAGTTCTACGTAAAGGACACATATGCCTGTGATCTACTAGACAAACTGTTGACATTGGATCCTTCAAAACGTGTGGATGCGGATGAAGCATTGAATCATGACTTCTTCTGGACAGATCCAATGCCTTGTGATTTAGGTCCTATGCTTCAACACCATTCGCAAAGTATGTTTGAATATCTCGCACCACCTCGCCGTCCAGGAGGGCCTCAAATGCGCCCACAGCCCCAACCAACCCAAGCTAAACCTCCTGCAGATGTAGGATACCATGATAGAGTCTTTTAGGATTAGAAATTTAATTACCTATAGAGGTAAAAAAAATCGTCTATTTACTACACATAGTGTCGTGTTTATGTGTGGTTGTCAGTAAACTACGAACCAGTACCTACATATTTTATGCAATGAATCAATTTAGAAGTAGGTACGTATAATATTTCGCAGACGTCGTGTTTACAAAAAAAAAGACAATATACCAAAAAAAAAAGTTATCCGTATCATTTATACGTGTTTAAATCATATCAATTGAAGTTATATATTCTTCAATCCAGCAAAATTCATGATTTTGAAGAATTTTACAATATACAATGTAGAGATCCGGCGGTTATTATAGAAGGTGAATATAATTAAACAAAACTAAAAAAAGACTGTGAGTTATGAGCATCTGTAAGCTCATATGTAAAATTAAATGTTTAAAAACCTTTATATCCCCTATCTATAATACTTACTAAATCGCATTTTTGTCATTGTTAGGTGTATGCACATTTTATTTTACACTTTGTTGTGAATTCTAATAAATTAAATGTAATACATTTTTAGTAAATCACTGTCATTGGGTGCTCATCTGCTGATTTCTCATTTTTACGTTACAAAACATAATCCAGGTCGTTTAATTCATTTTTAAAGAAAATCAAGTCAATCTTTGCAGATTTTCTCAGTTACTTTCCCATGCAATATATGCAATATTTTACTACATATTTTAAACGCCTCATCCAATCCATCCAAAGAACTTTGCTTCTTCAACACTATAGATTGGATGTTGAAGAGTGTTAAACTTTATGGAAAGTTTCCTTATTATATAGGGATTATAGTCATAGGGGACGGAAAATCAAGCTTGCATAGCTACACTACACGAAACAAGAACATAAAGTAATATACATAAAGAATATTACATCCCTGTAAAAATCGTCCACCTTTGCCCCATCCGTCATCTCATATAAAGTGTGACTGATCAGAATATTTGGTGAAATTGTTCAGGATGGATTTACACTAAAGACTAAAACACTACACGTCAAACTAGGCAATGTCTCTCCAGCATAATATAATCTTAACTATAACCACTCAAACTTAGCACTCCTCGTCAACCACCCTCTCCGCCAGCCAATTACATGAACTTACAACTACTCGATATTTCAGTCAAACAGAGTCTCATTGATTTGATAATCATGAAATAGTTGATACAAGTGTTATAAAACAATATTCAAGATTCAACATGAATGCCGAGGATATATATTTTACTATGTAGTCCAAGAAAAATTTAATTTTGACTGCAGCGTATTAATTTTGGGGAAGTCCGTTGCAATTTCGTACTACCATTAAACCGAAATACTTATTAGCCACATTATTATGCTTCTTTATTGGCAAATTCTTTGAACCCATAATCTTTACACAACCTGTTTTACAAGCTTTTACACATAGTTCAAGTTTTAATTTTTTTTGCACGAATGACGTTGTCAGCAAAAAATTCACCACAAAAAGTACCGAGATTTATCACAAGAACTATTTACCGAAACAGTATTTTAATATTCCTGTTAACATTCAGTAGCTGTTATTCAAATTCAGACAGTTTGATTTCTAAAGTGGATTTACATAAGTACTATGCTGGAGAGTCTATTTGGCTTGCTGGTGGTATAGGCCCACAACCACAACTACTACTCAACCAACAACACAAGCCTTTTCATGTGCATGTGTTGTGTTGTTTTGTAAAAACAAATTAAAACAGTTTTACCTTTATTTCGTTGCTTTACGACTTACACCAACACTAAAAACTGCTATTAAAAGCACATTTGAAGAAAATATGTGGATAGGTTTCTCACTCGTAAAGATTTAAAACATCTCATCTTCAATAATATTGTAGAAATACATATTTTAAATATCATTTGACTTTGACACTGTGTGTGTGTAGAGAGGAGATTTTTTTTCAATCTTTTGTCGTAGGTGAGTTGTTTATTCATTTAAATACAAACCAAGTGATACGTTTTTTGTACTACCAAATTATTTAGTGCGTCATTAATAATAGTTGAGCGTTCAAATTGCTGATGTATAATTATTGTAATAACATTATTTAACGTTAATGATTTTTTTGCGACAGCCGGGACGAATAGGTGTGATACCGCCAACATGTCGGACGACGAAAGTACTCCATCAGGATGGGAGAAAAGGGTTAGCCGATCCACAGGTACTTTAGTTCACATGTAGTGTATGACAATTTTAGGGTTGTTAAAATGAATGAATCAACTAATGCTGCTGAAAATGAGCACTGTTATCAAGACTAACTTGTATGAACACGTGACTCAACAGGTCAAACCTATTACTTGAACATCTACACAAAAGACAGTCAATGGGATAAACCTACTAAAGCAGCTGCACCAGGGTCACCTTCCGGGCCATCTAAAATTCAAGCGAGTCATATCCTTGTGAAACATCGGGACTCGAGACGGCCATCTTCGTGGAGAGAAGATAACATTACGCGATCGAAAGATGAAGCATTGGAAATTCTTTTAGGGCACCGGGATAAAATTGTGGGTGGAGAAGTGTCATTTGCTGAACTTGCCTCAAAATACTCAGATTGTTCGTCGGCAAAGCGAGGTGGTGATCTAGGTCCTTTTGCAAGAGGTATCATACTAGAAGGAACATTGTATGATGATGTGATGAACGAATGTTTTTAATTGCACCGTACTTTTGTTAATCATAGGTGCCATGCAAAAGCCGTTTGAAGATGCAGCGTTTGCTCTTAAAGTTGGTGAAATGTCGGGACCTGTATTTACGGATTCAGGTGTCCATATTATTCTACGAACTGAATAATAGTCTAATAATGTAATCTTAGTGTGTTTTTAATTCTCATTTTCGGTGTGCGTGATTATGCTGATGTACAGTACAACTATAGTACTAGTACCATAAATCGATAGGTATTGATGTGCATGACTTGATCCTTATAATAATATGCCGTATTGCTGCATGCTTTTTTGTCTGATAAATAATAACATTGAAAACTTCCAAAATTCATTTTATAATTCTCATTAAACTTAATTGTTCAAAAAAGCAATTATTGTGATGTGTTGATTAAATAATTTATTGGAATAATCAATAAGTATGTGCGAGTAATGCGGATTTAATTATGCCAGAATTGAAGTATAGCTAAATGCATTTTATATTTAAGATTTTTTATTGTTCATTGTGTCTAATTTTATGTGTTAGTTGACTTTGAAAACGTGGAAAAACTAATCCGAATTTTGATTCTACACCAGATAAAATAGGAAGTGCTAAAGCATATCCACCTATATGATCCGGGTGTTCCGATTTGATTTGATCGACGCTTGTTATCCGAACAGTTGCTTCCGAACCGGTAGGTCGTCTATAGATACACAATACACAATTGAATCTTAAAATATTAGTGCCTGTCAAAAAGTTGGACAAACCAAGGAAAGTGATAGGTTACTTACGTTCCAGCAAAGTCAATGTAAAAATAGCGCTGTAGAACTTCATATAGCAAAAGAGTTATGCCAAACTGTGTAGGTTTAATTACTCTAGTTCCTTGCCAGAATGTTCGCATGCCTTCTTCTTTTATTATTCTTTGAGCGGCATCCCAAACTCCTTTATATGCCGTTTGACCTGGTCTTGGGTCCACCTTTAGTGGCAATACTTTAAAATGTAGGAAGGCGCAAATGAAAATAAGTACGCTGCAGATGTGTTAAATAAATTGTGTTACTACCTGGAGCCTGGTTTTTATAACATCGAATGGCATTGATATTGGTGCACCAGGAATGGCCGCAATAATACCTGCAGCCAGAAGTGACAATGGAGCATTATAGCCTTCATCATCTTGAAGTAGTACCTTTGTATGTGCATACTAGGGAAAGTTTTTAAAAAATCACAATTATACTTGGCCTGTCATTTTAAAATATTTTTTAACGTAATTCAACACACCGTTGGGAAAAATAAGGCACTGAATGGTACGTCTCGCCACATGCAGGCAACTGTCCCCTAAATAAATAAATGTTTCGTGTCATTTACGCTTAAAATCAACGGTTTTTGTATATTGTAAGTAGTTACCCTGTACATTCCTTTGATTTTAAGTTGTTTCACAGCTTTATAAATACCGATTTTTGCTTTTGGAAACAATTCTCCAACAGTTTGCACGCGAATTTTTATTGCTTCCACTGGTTGTATTATAAATACGTTACAGGCTCCAGCTAGGGCTCCTGCAACAACTTCTCCCCAAATCGGTACCTGTCCTTTTCTATTCATTAGTTTGTCCCGAACAAAGTCATTCATCTTGAAACACACGACAAAATTTAACTTAGGTATGTGCATAAAATTTAACACTAGCAGTTGATCGATAAGCCCTTCCCCCAATATCAACACGTCGGGTGTTTTGAAAGCTTTTCCGTATACAAATTATGCTTGACATAATATACATAGGTATACATGCTTGTCACGACTACTTTATTTCGACATACCGAAAGCTTCATCGCTTTACCCATTGACGTGCCAATTATTTGTGCGAGCATACCACGATATAATCCTGTTATCAAATAGGAAAATAACATTTTATATGTATTTTTCCATGAAATTATTGTTTAAAAAATTAGATTTAAATTAGTTTATCACCAATCACTCCTTCAGTTCTTAAAATTTTGCGAAAGCAGTCCCGGCTGCTTTTGTACAGGGGTTCTTCCAAAAGCGCTCCCGGTCTCTGGATTTGCATGCGTGACTTTATAAGATCCATTGGGTATGCTCCAACCGCTTCAATGGCTACAGAAATACATGCGGACAAAAAATCGTAAAAAATGCAAATACAATTTTTTTAAAACTAACATTGCTAAATACTAAAATTAATGTAGACAAATATTACCCCCCGCTATTGACCCTAGTGTAAATCTATACATAGACTCGAGAAGTTCAGTCATCCAATCTCTCTGCTCAGGGCTTTGGACTGCTTTTATATCGAGAATTCTCTTGTTCACTTTTGTGTAGTATTGTTCAGGTGCAATTGTAAGAAAGTCTGAGTATATTAATGTTGCTGACTGATTGATAAGCTCATTTAAATGAAACAGTATGTCTACTTCTAATGGCGTTCCAAGAACTGTGAACTGAGCTGCATTTATGAATTCATTTCTGGAAATTTCCTTATGTTCATTGTCATCTGATGCTAGTAGATAGATTCTTTTCAGGAGCTCGATATTTTTCAAAACTGAATTAAAAGCGACGAAGATAGGTAAGGACACTTGATCACATTTTGCAATTCGTTTGACAACCTATTTGTTTCAATAACAAAATGTTAATGTCAAGCTCATGTACTCTATGTAATTTTGTTTGCAGATAAATCCACAAGTATGAATGAAATCACATTTACCTCTTTTAAATTATTTGTAACATCCTCTGTCAAAAGATGAGTCCGAATAGTGGTCATGATTGTGTAGAAGTCCTCAGTCGATATAGTTCCACTTCCATCAATATCAAATTTTCTAAAAGCCTCTCGTGCATACTCCTCATGGAAGTCCTATCACGTTAAATTCGTACCATTATCCACCGTAATATTCTTATAAAAATTGTCAAATTCTTGTAAAAAAAATGAAACATCAACCATGCAAAAGCATGAAGATATGATATAATGATGCGTGAGGAGGAGATGAAGGACGCACGTGTGTGAGACGTCGGGTTATTATAGCGTGATTGATGAATGATGTGCCAACACATACACACATGACGGAAATTTGCTTACATGCAAAAACTGGCAGAACTCTTCATATTTAACAACCCGAGTTCTGTTTCTCCCAAAGTATAGTTGAGCAAAAGGACTTTCCAAATCAAAGGGGATCTGTTGTTGAAGTGTAGTGTATGAAATGATTTCCACGAACTCATCATAGTTCAGAAGACGATTTCCATTAACGTCAAATAATCGAAAAGCAATGAAGTACAAGGCGTCTGGCACCGTGAGTAGTCCTTCAAATGCCATGAATTCTGGGAATGAAATGAGACCATCCCTGGTAGTATCCACAATTCCTGATAGTATGTGCACCGATTTTGGAACGTAGTCTTCATTCTGGTGGAGTCCCAGAAATTTTCGTACGAAGTCTTCTGACTTTATGTAGTGGTGACCATCCAACCCAACAGATGCATACTGCAAAGCAAAACACGGATTTAGGGACAGGAAAAATTAATAAAGTAACTAATAGACGCTGTTTCAAGCTTTAATAACAACGTTCACGTTAAGATGGGTTACGTCATTTGTGGAGACCAAAATGGTTGAATGATACTACATACCTTCAAAAACACTTGGTAGAGATCTTCACGAGTGGCCCTCTTGATGCGCCTCTCAGACCTATGATGACTAGTATTCTATTTGCAGTAAAAGTATATGTACATAGGTATGCATTTCAGTTAAAATGATAAATATTCCCTGAATCATGAAACAAAACTTTGAGTACACACTTACCATTTTTGAGTTAGTTAGCATTTTATGTTTTTCTTATCTGCTTTATTTAGCTATAAGTTGTCAATTTATTTGACGCAAGACTTTAAAAATAAAGAAAACCTCTATCGTTTTTAACCATGATGAAGTTCTTGATGACACAAAATGACAATAAATTGTGTATTGACAATAAATAAATTGACTGTCAAAGCTTATGAACAAATACTCACTCATTGGGAAATACCTTTAAGAATTCAACAAGTGAACAGGTGCGAATGAAATAGTAAGTTGGTTTTCATTTTGCGAATTTCTCCGCGCTCCGGTTCCGTTGATTTCCGAACTGAGAGAAATGCATACGCCTACGTGGCAAGCTCGAGAGACGACCAAGAAAGGAGCTTGGAAAGTTTGGGAATACAAGATTAGTATGATGATGTAGCATATTGTCCACACGAAGATCACAAACACAACAGCTTTTTCTGATGAAATACAGCGTAAAATAAGATGTGTGTGGTTACACAATGCCACACATGAACTGAATGTTTTTTAAATATATTTTTTTTAAATCGGTTTGAAATAAAAAAATTTATTATCTGTGTAGTTGAAATATAGATTACAATATAGTTTATTATAGAACAATAAAATCGTTTAGAAAACCAGGTAAGTGTAATATTATGTGACGTAGTGTTGTTGAGTCGGCATGTACGGAACTTAAAACTGTAACAGTCACAGTATATATACTTACACATAAGGTACATAGTCAATAGTAGGTTTAGGTACAGTTGAAATTACTACAGGTATAGTAGTATTGATTATTAGGATTAGCCAGAACAGAGACAGACCGCTTTCCTTCTCATCATCAGTGGACAGCTTGATTTTTTCTATGTAAACTAGACAAACTAGTGAATACTGCAACAATTTCATTCATTATTCATGAACCGTTTTACTCTTATCCCAAAAGTTCAAATCAAGCCAATTTAAAAAAAAGTCGTTAGCATACTAATGGCGCACCATTGACTCTTGATAGATTTAAAATACTATTTTGTTATTGTACTACTGCATGTGGTCGATTACTATTGGATGGAAACAGGAAACTACAGAACACATTACCATTGGATTTAATTTATTGATTTTCCTGATTTATCATAATATGTATATGTCGCATGCTTAAACGAACGAAATTAGATAATATTGTTTTTGTTTCTATAAAAAACCAACAGATATTTTAGCTTTTAGATTTTTTACCTTAATTTGTGAGAGATACACATAGAAAGCGATAACAGTGTGTCAGAGGTGACAGCTGAAGCCACCGACGAAGTCGATCAAGAGAGAAAATTATTAATTTCCAGGGAAAGCAAAGGATGAAATATGAAATTGTCATTTGTGTATTTTTCGTGTGTTTTCACTTGGACTTTCTGGGTTATAAAAACTATAATTTATCGATACATCAAAACATAACTAACTATTCATACACATATACTGTATAAGTATACCAATTCAATCACTTACAATACAATTTTCATAATACATTTCAATCATTTTTTATACAGATTGTGCAGAATTATTTAATTCTCTTAACTAATTGACTTGAACAATATAATTCTCAATGGATTCCGAGATTACTTTGTTTGAAATCACACTTATTAGACAGGTACACACACACCCATTCAATATTTCAATTTATATTACATACATCATGTACATCATACTAGGTAGATTATGTTCAAGGTCTCTGCTCATTCACTCACATCACAATTACATACACAATAAGAGGATTATCAACCCACAAATGTTTATAGCAATTTCAAAATAAAGTATTAGACACATTATATGTCGAACCTATATGATGCAAATTGGTATTAATCAACAAGTACGAAGTTTATTGGATGATGGACAAATACCAAATGTCTATTAAGTAGGCGCGCAACTTTGTTTTAATACTTTTTAAACGTTATTACTATCAATTTCAACACTGAAATTAAATTAACTTTTTCGTTATTGAATCAATCTAATTCAACTACGTGGAGAGTACGTCAATAGCAAAATCTATCATCGCATTGGAATTTTTATTACTAATACATTTACGTACATTTTGCTTGTCTCACGACGCCCCATTCAGTATATTACCCGAACACCAGGTCAGCAGTAGCATTCATATGTATTCTTCGTGTAACGCGTTCAACATTCTTCCAAAAGTTTACGCAGATTACTTAATGATTTATATTACCACAGCCCAAGTTTTTCCTTATATTTTAACTTATAATAAAAATATATATTTTTTGTACTAATGTACATATCTATTTCGATTCTATTCTCGTATGCTTTTAAATGCATAGGTATACGTGTATGGTAAAATCTACCAGAGATGAGAAATTGCATTATATATTTAATCATAATACAAAATTGTGTCCATCGTAGACTAAAAACTATGCGACCTGGTAACGCTATCCAATAAAAAGATAGCGTTGAAGAATGGATTTCCAAATTTCAGATCCAGTTCAGGGAAATATGTACTAAAGTTCTACACGGTGATGTCACAAATTTTATTTCTATATAGCGTTCCAAGTTGTAATACTTCTGTTATGTTATACTTTGCTTGTCGATTCGATATTTCAAGAAATGATGCCCGCGTACACATCAATATAAACTGTACTATCGTAGTATTTTTATTTTAGTTTTGTTATATCTCAATAAAGTCTAAAGCTAGAAAGATTAGAATAATTTGATTTATTTAGCAATCAACTCTGGACTGTGCATTGCCAACGCTTTTTGATTGACTATTTGCAAGACAAAAACGACCAGGTAAAGGGTAAATATAAAGATTGATCGTCAATTACATGGTTGCATCATTATATTCAATTATTCATTATTTAAAAACAAAGTTGTTAGAGAAAGTCATACTATATTCACAACGAATTTCCCGTCACCCAAAAACATAAAACGTTCTATTAGAAAAAACTATAATATGGCTACGACAAATTGAACAAAAACCTTGTACATGTCAAGCCAATAAAAAATCGTTGACTTAGCACAATAACGTTCAACTTGAAATTACACCTTTGTCTTACTTATTCGTGTGGTACACTACTTAATATAGACATAAGTATAACAATTGTCAACTACATAACTAGTAGAATTATTAGGATTTTTATTTACAGATTGTCATCTTGGTCAGCATTACGTGAGCACGTGCCACATGGTAATAGTTTGACGAAAGTTTTGATTCATTTCTTGCCAATGAGAAAGTTCAGATCCAGTTTGATGAGAACCTACCATGCAAGCTCCAATTAGCGAACGCCTTCCCATAAGATCATACGATTGGTCAAGCACGCAGACCTACATATAATATGAGGAAATATGAGGAATGTTTTAAATGTTTTATGTTTATTGAATTACGCAAGGAGACAATGACACACAACAATGTTTCTTGTCACCTTACCTCAATCGATGCAGACACAAGTGCTGCGGAAGAAATTGAGAATGTTACAGCCTCATTCCAGTTCGGATTGTTAGAGTTTTTCCTCGCGGTTGTCTTCTTTTTCCGCTGTCTTTTTCCTCCTCCCAGCAAATAAACTTTCACAAAGGGATCTGCAAACATTTACAATATACTATGAAGTGTGAATATTACCTGATTTTATATAGGTATACATTTTCTTCGTTATTATACTACTGTGACCGTGACAAATCTTTCAAGTGCATGATTAGAGCTTTTGACAAATAGGATCTTCTAAATTAACTTGGAAAGTAGCTTGAATGTCTAGCTATCCTAAGTTGAGTTTGAATTTGAAAGTGATAAATATCAAGTTCACATCGATCTTAAACTTTTGCTAGTAATTTTAGTGGCATAATGATGCTTGAGATTTTACGAGAGCAGGCAGTTGGTAAAAGCATAGTATATACCTAGGTTCGTTTATACCTATTCACTATCATTTTCATTGGCAGGGATATTTTATTGACGAGATTAATGAACCTGTTTTGTTCAGATACAAATAAGAGGAAACTATATCGCATACCTATGGTATCCTTATTTGGTGGCGGGTGCAAGTTACGTGCCTTTAACAAAACAACTGTGAGCCTTTCCGCTGAGGGAAGATACGAAAGTGAAATTAGTATTTCTTGTTTCTCTCCGGATGGCTGTGAAATGAAAGTGAAAGTAATAAAAATATTTAGATTTGGTGTCTTCGGGGGTTTTATTCCATGTCTGTTTCAAGGTTCATGTAGCTTAGCTTACCCTTTTGCTTTGAATTATTTCGGCCCAAACATCCAAATTTGTGGTAACATTGTAATCTTCCAACCGCATAGAAACTTGACCCACGATATCATTTCGGGAATACTTGTCTTTATCAAGTACCTAAATTAACAAAATATGTACATGCACAACAAAATTTTAAAAATAACGGACCAACTGGTTGTTGGCAGATATATTTAATAAGAAAATCGAATGGTATTTTGGTTGCGTTAGGGTATCTTTCTGATATATTTATTAAAATTGTATATTCATTCATTTATACAGATTTTTTAGATATTAGGCACATAAGGTTTGGTATGTATGCATTATATGAAATCAATAAAAAATTCATTATGCTTATTGTCGGAATGGCTAAAAGAAACGTTTTTGCTAGTAGCTATTATTATTATTTATATTTTTTCGTAAGTTGACCCATTTAACCTACAGTGTGACTGTACTTCAATTTGTTTATCATTTATTGATTATTACACAAAACTATGCATTTTACTTTTTGTATTAATTATCAAAAAATTCTCTTTTCAAAGCTTTATATATATGTTTTGTTGTTTATAAAAGAAGCATAATATATACATACCTCTATATATACGCAGACAAATATTTGCATATACTCTTAAAATCATAAAGGTTATAGCTCTGGATGCTTCTTCTCTGCCCTGAAGCTTTGGAACAAACATATTTTATATCTTTCAGTCATACATCACTTCAGTATCACTCCACTAAATGTGCTACTTATTTAAATACTATTTCAAGCCGTAGCAAGGACGTATCATTGTAACTTTTGGCAGGATGTACAGACCTCAGTCATTGAGCATTAGCACATCACCATGTCCTTTGGGAGTTGCAATTTTTAGAACTGAAAAATGGCAGACTAAACACTGGTGCTTTGGTCTGGCAAAAGTTTGTAAATAAGCGTCACATCACGAAAGCATTATTAGCTTTCGTACGTCTACAGATTATGTAACAACTTGTTGTTGCTGTTGCTTGCACAGTAATTTACATGATACCTTTGTTTTTTCTAACGCTAAGAAAACATTTGTTCTACAAACAATTTATTATTGCATATAGTTATTATTCAAAATAAAGAGCCAACTTGTACCTTTGAGGGATTCTGGGAAGGGATTTAAGTCTGGCCCAGAAAACGACGAAGACACAAGGAGAATAGCATTGCCTTCATTCTTTACTTTAAATGTTTAAATGCTACAAAAATACAAAATATTAAACTGAAGTATTATGCATTTCGAATGCATTTTTTAATTTGATTCGATTTTTTTTAAACAATCGAATTTGGCCACGCCCATCGAATACGTAAATTCGCATATTCGCATGCTGCTGCTTCAATTTCGATGTTTGCTGCTTTACCGCATACTTTGAAAGTATGATACGTCAGTTCGAGTTATATGTATTTGGATTTCAATATACAACAAATTTCTGCGAATTCGAAATTGTAGTGATGCTGTCGTTTAATATATGAAGTTTTTTTTAAAATTGTTTTGTTCTTTTATCAAAAGACTTCCAGATATAAGGGTGAAGGGTACTTTTATCGATCTATTTATTATGCATGATAATAATTCTCCTGGTTATAATGTCGTGCTAAAATGGTGAATGCTGTGTAGTTGACTTTTATTGTAACTACATTGCATTATATATGTATAGGTATGTTTGTCATACATACTACAAAAAAATCATATCAGGGGATCTATATGTGTCTTTGTACCTAGGGAGTTTCTATTATTTCCATATTGAGTGATACCAGTAGTAGTCACAAAATCTAGTATTTCTCAGTTATTATTATTATTATTATGCTTTTTCAGTTGTATGTTCTTCTTGAATTACGGAATGGATTGTGATACGTCTCCCACTGTGTACATTTCAAACGACTTTCAAAGCTACAAAAAATATGTGGGATGAGCTGCATTACACAACATGAAAAATATTTTATGGTGATGAAGCTTAAAGTTCTCTTTTCTCTGAACTACAATGGATATTTTCATATACGTAAGTAGTATATAGCACTAAAAAGTTTTAAGACATATACATTACTATGAGAATGATAAGAAAAGTTGTAGGCTCAATAATGCGTGGGACAGACCATCATAAAAGTTTCGTGTCCCATTCCGTTGCAAATTTTCAGCAGAAAGTTGTTCTCAATCCTTTCCAGTCTTCTCGCCCGCGTGTCGCTTTCAAGGATAATGACGAGGCGAGATGAATGGTTTAAATTCTCTCACATAAACTTCCACTGCTTTTTTAGCAATTCGATTTTTGATATGTTGCGTGAAATCATAACAAACCTACACATTATGTGACTTAAAAACCATATATTTTTGATGGAAATCCGTATGCTATTAGATTACTTTTTAATTTCAGAGGAAAAGTCCCCTTTGGACATTTGCATTCGCGAATAATGCTTCTGTTTTACTGTTGTAATTAAACTTTCTAGTTGAAAGTAAGACTCTAAAAGTAATTACAAGTTTTTCATTCACGTTAAAGTGTCAGAAGTCAGAACTGAAGAAACCACTGGCGGCTTATTGCACACGAAAACAGATACGATATGAGATTTGCTCAATCGCAGCTCCATATTTTACGGTAGAATAAATGTTGAATGACTTTGACAAATTGAAGAAATATGAGAGACCAATACGATTGGCACATCAGAGAAAAAGTTCAAAGTGTCAGGTTGACAAGGGTGCAAAAGTGAAAGTTGACAGCATGTCATTTCTCCTGAGATTTTTGAAAAAAAGAACCATCAGACTCCAACTCAAAACTTCTTTGTGGATGAACTCGACTTGAACCCAAGTTCTCTAGTGGCGCAATTCAAACATGAAAACGATGTCGACATACCAGTTTGCCTGAGTATATGCTCTGTATTATGTAAAACCCATTTTTAAGAGAATATTTTATGCGAAATGGAAGAATTAGGATTATACTTGGTTGAAGGCGCAAATTATGCATGCTTTTGTTCACCATTCCATAACATTCTTCATTATATAATCCTTCAAGGTCAAAGCGCAAGGATGGTTCAACGTAATTTGAAAAACAAGGAAAAAAGTAAACCATTTTATATTTATTTACCTGCAGTGTTATTATTTTCTCTTTCAAATCCTCTTGTGACACTGGGAATTTGAAATGCTCGTCAAAAAATGGATTCGCTTGGTTGGGATGTATATTTGTTTCACGTTTCCGAGCATCAACTTCAGGCATTAGAAAAATTCGTATGTACGGATCATTGAATCCGGATTGATCAGCTCCAGGAAGTTCTCGAGCTGTAAACAACCAAAAGAAAGTTAATAATACACATTTCATGTTTGCAACAGAATCATTCTCAATAATTTCATCAATTCAGGTAATTGATAGCAAAAAAGTGTAATAGTAATTGTCTTGTGTATGAGTACCATTTATAATGAATCTCATCTTTCTCAAACACTTTTGCGCAGAAACTTTTCTATTGTGCCGCCATGCGCCAATTATGTAGAAAACTTCATAAAACTGTATTATGTATGATAAGTGTGCATATACAAGTCATGTATGTACATCATTTATATTATGTCCCTCCCATTTCCAAGTTTTTCAGCAAAATAGTAAATCGAACTTTCAAGGTTGAAGTTCACATAAGGTCTAAACTGTCAAGTCAATTTAGCCTAACTAAATTTGGATTAGTAGAAAAAGTTGTAACTATTTATTTTATAATTGCGGAAAATCCTTGGAATAATGAAAGCTAACAAGTGAATAAAAAAGAATGTTAAACGAATTCCAGGATACTCGCTGTGCATATAAGTGTGAGCATAGTATAATGCCAGCACACTCTCTGTTGGATAATAATAATTTATTTGAATGTGTACATTATAGTTATGTCTGACAAATATTACAATAAGTAAAAAAATACGTCGAATTTGGTTTCCGACGATATGTATGTATATACCAGCGTGTTTGTCCCTTTTATGTTATTTTATTATGTTCCCATACTTTATGATATTTTATTTTCAAAAGGAAATACCTATTGGATGGATGAAAGGGGGGGTGATTGTCACATTGTACATGGTTTTTATATTGCGAAGTTAAGTGATACCTACATCTTTCGAGATTTGAGTAATAAAAGTCATATTCTAAATCTATTATTTCAAAGAAAACGAATATAGCTATGTAACAACAATAATGCTTAATTATTCTGAAGAACTGCTTTCATACTCAAACTTGCCATTGTTGCAAGTATTCAAATTGGTCTTTATGTACAGATATTGCAATACCTTTTTAAAACTTTCTGTGAAGTAAGATTATTGATCATTATTTGCTTCATCCTGGCGCACTGATATTCCCTGCAAATTTTTACATAACATGAAAATGATCTTTTCCAAGCATATACACATAATAGTTACTTTGTATTGAGTTACTGTGAGATGCACACGTGTGGAAACGCTCATGATGAATGAATATGATAGTGTGATCAATGACCTTGGCGTTTCACCGGGAGCTTTAAAGAACTAAAAGCGTCAGTTGTTGAATGAACGTATTCTAGAAGCCAAAAATGTAAATAAGGTTGCTTGCACAAAGGGGGTATATTCTCCTAATTGCATGAAAACATATTAAAACTTTCTGTGTCCATTATCAAAGTCAACATAACACATTTGAAGATAGGAATGTCAATTTTGTTTGCATAAATAAGTTGTAAGGGACAATAATTGTAGCGTTTCGTCATATTCATACAAATAAATCATCATACGTCCTAATTTTAGGTTGCATACGTTGATATAGTTGCTGTGCTACTTTTGTAGAAAGTAGCTGCAACCTAAGTGTACAGAATATAAAGACCTTTTGTAGTTTTTGGCCACTTCCGAAATTAAATCAAGACGGCTTACACAGGAAGGACGGATAACATTTTTGAAAAGGGGTTTAATAGGAACTCTGCTTCCGTCTTTGCTTCACAACAAACTTGTTCATGATATACCTATTTAAAGTAACTATTATATAATAATGCTATAATATTTGTACATGCAAACAAACTAAATTAATCATGAGCCTGATGGTACCAACTTTTTCCAAAAATAAATATGATACTATTATGTATAAATAGAAATAAAGATATAAATGTTCAATGCAAAAAACATGCAAGCAATGGCACAGGGCAGCCAACCCTAAACGGTAGAAAATATCTCTCTCAATTTACCACGAAAGTTCTTAAGGAACTCCGAATATAAATATCGGATTCAACAACAGACTTTATCACCCCTTTACAACAAATAATACGGGTAAACAGAAAAATTCTTAACTTCATAGCCGAAAGCATTTGCCATTCATGCAGACAACAAATGTTTTCAATTAAAATTCATGAAAAACTGAAAATGTTGCAAAAAAATGCAAATCATCTACAGCCATAAGCCAAATCAAACAAACTAGCAAGAATCGCAGTATGCTTGAGAAAGAGCGTCATAATATTACTTCATGTTTGCTGAATCTGCTTGACCATGTTTAGTAGGTGTTTGTGACGCTATAAAGGGGAAGCGTGCATGTTTCACTTCACTTCAAAGGATTTACAATAATGAATATTGTCAACAAGAAAAACCTTGTGATTTTTCTGTTTTACTTTATCCTCGGACTACGACAGTCCTGCTTTCTTGGAAAGCACACTACTAATGCGAACTAGCATGTTTTTTGAACAAAGAAATCTTTCTTTTAAGACACGGAGAAAAATCTTATTTTGTTGGTTGCAAGATTAACTTACTCGTACTGATATATGCTTACATTTGTATATCAGTACGACGACGTTTTGCTATGCAACTTTTATTCAATTCAAGATGATGTATGCCAAGTTATGATGTTATGTTCTTTCAACTATTTATTTAGCATAAATTGAAAATAACACTTTTAACATAATGGCATTTTCATTCTGGAAGCCAAAAATAGCAGAGATCCTAGTAACGGTTGATGTAAAAATGTAAAAAATATCCTCGTTTTCCACTAACAGGTAGCATTTCCAGTTTGAAAATGAAGCATAATATGATAAAAGGATCAACTGAAAACAGAAGAAAAAAAGTTAAAACCTTTTATTATGTATACCTACATACTATTATCTTGTCATATACGCTCAGAATGTGTACCTACATGATTTTCCCACGAGTCGGAAACATTTGTACGTTACAAAAAGTGTACAGTAACACAAAGAGAATGTCCGCATGAGGACGTCCATAACATAACCATCAATCCTAACGATTTCTTGTTTTGCAAAAGCAGAACCACCAAAATCACTACTTATGTATATATATGCATAAGAAGGATTATTTACAAGAGAGAAAGCATGGGGCTTACAAGTCTAAAAAATATAATAGCAATGACTACCAAAACTGGTTGTTTGTCTGTTTCTTGGAATGTAAAAGTCGCATCCGAAAAGAAAGTGAAGAGTTATGTAGGAAATTTCATTCCGCAACCTGACTTTTGTATATAATACGTAGTTATGTATGTGCTACTACATGTTTCTTCAATGCGGTTTTGTGGTACCACGATGAATGTCAAGTGACCAGCCAGATTACTGAGAAGGAGAAATAAATCACATTTATACAGCATACCGCTATAGACATTTTGTTGAAGAATATTTCCCATTCGTGGCAAAAGATAATAACGACCTAGACAATAGTGTGATTAATGGAAGTAGTTGTTCATTTTTGTGAAGCGCCGAATTTTGTGAATGACATACTTGTAAAAGCTCCAAAAAGTACTTGAAGTCTGACGAAAAAATGAAATATTGTCTCGCCTTCATTTTTCTCTATGTACCGTTATTCCTGTTGTTCTCTTATTCCAAAAAAGCTTTTATACTCTGGAAGATTCTGTGGAACGAATTGTAACATTTTTTATCCAGTTTTATCATTTTTCTCACAGCAAACCCTGGTTCGTTATCCCCAACCCGTTACAATTGCTACATGACCTATGTAGTGTAGTACTAATGGTAAATTGTATGAAATTATTCCAGTCGTAGTAAGTATTAAGCAAATAAACAAAACTACAAATAGAAAGGTTTTAAAAGTCTTTACAATGTTTATAAAGCGATTTTTTCGCTGTAACCAGGAAAGGAACTTTGTGGTATTCTCCTATATGCGATAACCTGCAATTCATTTAGACGGAACATAAAAAGTACCTGACATAATATATAGGTAGTTTATGTAAATATTATGTTCAATCCAAGTGAATATCAAGTAATTTTCAACAACAACTACATATTACATACAAATATCTCTTACGCCAACATAAGGCGAACATGATTTAAGGAGAAAAGCAATGATCACCAGACCGTATAATTGTTTTACAGTTAGAAATATACGCTGAAATTTCTTTTATTTAATAATGTGCATCGTGTAAACAGTTGATATTATTACTACAAGGCTTTCTCCAAAAATATGTAGGTGGGTTTTAGATGGAAATATTAATACCAGGAAAAGTGTGATGCGGAAAATATAATCAGGCTCCCCTTCCCGAATAAAAAAAATCATTAACAGATACGTTGTATGTAGCTGCTTCCCACTTCCCATGTTATTCGATCCTTCCCTTAAGCATTTGCTCACTTAATTGAAAAGAAAGTAATCAAAAACTTTAAGCTTGTTTTCACTTTCGTAGTTTTCACTACCACGTAATGTAATTATGAAGTCGCAGTGTAAAAATGGGACTGTGTTTTCATCTATTTATCAGTGTAAAGTTGCACCAGTTTGTTCAGGTGATATCTCGCAAACAAACATAAGGATGCTATTCACGCTTTTCGTTTTCACACATCCGCACTCGCACGGATAAAAAGAGCACACTATGTAAAATCGAAGTGATTTTTTGTCCATTAAAAATTGATACAAGTCCTGCGAAAAGTTCCATTGATTTTGAACTATTTAGAATTTGGAAAATAAAACAAAGTACATAATATGCATTCCACATGTGGGTTTAAGAATTGGACAGCAGCAAAACTGTACAGAAAATTTCAATGAGGATGTACTGTTAAAACTTTTTTATATAGTATTTATCAGGATTTGTTTGTTTGAGCATTAGGTAACCAGTTTCTATTTAGTAATGTTGATTTTTAAGAATTTAGGAGAATTCAATCTGGGCAGTCATCAAGAACTCATTTTGAAACGTAAAGTGGATAGATTTCAAATTAAAACTCATGATAAGAGTTGGCACACACCCGAAAACATTCTACAGGAATCAACAATTACAACTTAGTTCTTTTCTTTTCTTACTTCTTACTAATACGTATTTATTGAACAATGGTACTTCCTTAAAACTCCACAATAATCGATTAAAAATAATACACAGTACACTAAAAACATCAATGAGAAAATAAAGTTTGCATGTGTACTCATGTTATATCTCAGGTCATATCAACAACCCTTTGATATACACTACTGTTTCTAATTAATTTTACAATTTAGTCAATTCATCCATTCTCATGGATTACACTTGTTAAACATAGTGTTACAAGTTAGCGTCTAGAATAGTTTGATTCGGAGTCAAATTCATTAGGTAAATATGCATATTATTCCACTCCGTTGATCAGGTGAAATGAACCATTTAGGTATTCCTCCAAACATTTTGCATATACTACAAAAGCCAAAGATTTTTCAGCTGTAATTATCGTGTATGGGTATGTGTAGCTAAATATAAATGTAATAAATTATTAGGCTAATGTTTCCTGCTCTATGCTATCTGTTATCTACTACTACAGCCAATACGTTTGGACGTTTTGGATACCTAAACACAAAACCACAAATTTTGACCAGGTTTGTTCAAGTATGAAGTATGAGGGCTAGTTTTTGCACTTTTGTTACAAAAATACGATATGTTTAGTTAGATGGAAAGAGGATTAAATACTACGTTGCATATTTAATTTAGATGTAATAAAGTGAGGGGAAACATGTTTCGTGTTTATGTGGTGTATGAAGCATGAACTTTCTCCATCCTCTATATACGCTTTTTGCTCTCTTTTATTTCACTTTACCTTCAATCACGTGAGCATGTAGATCGGATTTGTCCAAATCGTATTTGATGCCGAAATGGAGTCTACCCAAAGGAATATTGTGATGAGCATTGTAGAAAACCATATCAGCCGTGTCTGCAGGAGCAGACTTGTTATTTCCTGGAGACCGGTAACCACTGGGCTGCTTACTTGCGTCGAGAAAAATACAAATATCTTGCTTTTGATACAAGTCCACTTGAAGCGATCCAAGTGATGGAGATAATGGCCCGGTAACTGGTCCGGAGGATCCTGGTGCGTCTCCTGTTAATGATGTTGGAGATTTTGGGCTTGAGCTCATTGGTGGAATAAGTAATGGAGACAGACATCTTGATGCTCGCCTGCAATAAGAAAAAAAAACAAAGTGGGATTTTATAACCAGCAGCATACCTGAAATTATGTTAATATACATATACATCAAAAGTACGACGAAAAATATTTACACAAGAAAAGCGCAGCAAACATATATTACAAGCTTCAATGCAACTTTGTGTTCGTGATGTGAGTTGTGAGCAGAAAAAAAATGGACTTTCACTTGAATAAATAGGAAAATACAACAAAAACTTGCGTAACTAGTAAACCCATATTCTTGTTAAAATGTATATATATACTTTGATCTGGTTGTGCGCGTGTCTTTCATTTGTAAAACTCTGAGAATTCTTTGCTAAGACGTTTCCATTAAAGAAATACTATTTACGATGATGCACACATAACACATACCTACATAAATATAGGTATGCACTTACAAAATAGACACCAACATAAATCACACGCAAACAAATGTAATGTTTGCGTTTTACCATTCCAAAGTTGTATAGGTAAATTTGTATGGAGCAGACGTGTTACCGCTTTTCACATATCAGTTAAAAAGAAAATCATTCTTCTGTATTTTCCTTTGGAGAAAACGTAGCCATACATGATTTGAGATCGAAACTACAAATATTTACTTGGGTTCCGGCTACTTATTTTCAATATTTCTGTTGAAAGATTTCTCTTACATTTTCCTTGATTGCATTGGAATATATGAACATAATTCGATTTATGTATGTCCAGAAATTATCTCAAAAACTTGATACAATTTCTGTCCATTTTTTCTCTCGTAGAGGTCACTAGTTTCATTTGAACGTCACATTCTGTGTTTAGTTACGCTTCGGATAAATATTTCATTAAACTAGTATTTAATGGCTTCAAACGAGAAAAGAGTAAAAAAGGAAATCTTTAGTATGTAGGTATGTTTGCATTTCAAGGTTGACGGTGTAAACATAATAGGACAGAACTATGACTAGTAGAAAGAACCTTGCCTGCATCATGCGATTCTACGACAGTGCAGAGACTTTCACTCTCCTATCATCTCTGGATATGAGTTAAAATGCACTGTAAATGCATTTTCACACATTTTTTTTTGTTAGAAAGGTAACACGAAGAAATTGAATACCTGACTTGAATTGTAGCTATGTCTTGATGAAAAGTATGCAATTGATATGCACTATGATTCATATATTATGTATAACATTAGAGACTGGAGGATTATAAGAAAGCTTAATATTATATGTATAAATGTATACATATATGATATTATGGTGAACATAACAATATCCAGACATTAATCCGCCTATGCATTTTATGACAGGAAAATTGAACGGAACCAAATCCTGATCGAAATTGACCGTTTCATATTACAATCATACTATCTAACCATATTGTAATTCATATTTTATACCAACAATGGCGACTACGTATATTGCATAATATGTTATATGCTCATGACGTATCACATACATGCATCATCATGCAGGTATACTCTTCATTTCATGTTTTGAAATTATATCAATGAGAATCTGATTGTGTGATAGATAGCCAAATGAATATGTGACTTCAAGAATATTTGTTGCTTGGGTATAAGAAGCTTTGAAAAAGATTAATTCATCCTCTCATTTTCAAGATTTCTAATACGTACAAAATTGTTATCGTGCTGAAACATTACACCACACTCTATAAGGAAAGAGACTGGGTTGGGTGGACTTGAGTATAATCATGTTGATTTGTTAAGAGTGAACTCGTACGTAGAATTTCTGTAAGCTTAATGCATTATGAAACTACGTATTCATAATTCATTAGCTGTGCAAAGGAATTCTTCAAAGGAAATGTTTAAGTTTTAGTGGGAAAGTGGAAAGATTAATGGGAGGTATTTGATATCACACTTTGACTGCGGTATGGGATCTAAAAGTTCTTTCACGAGCTACGCAGTCATATAAATTATAATAACCATTGCTTGCTCTATAGAGCAAACGTAGATGTACATATATACAGCTAATATTTATACTGTTATACGGGGACTTGTGTTAGTTGTATTCTCGTGTGTAGGTCCTAGGGTAGGTAGCATATGTGCATGTGATCTTGTGTAATCACCATTGCCAATTGCTATTACGCAAAGCTAATATTAGTCTTGAAAAGTCGATGCGGAATATTATATTATGGAACTGCGTAGTATAAACACTGCACTGCCTACCGATACACACAAAGTTAACTTAAGGATCAACAGGCTTCACTTTCACTCTGTAGATCAAAATATCACATTTCCCCATCCCTATACTTTCCACTTAATTTTGATATTATGCATCAAGGAGAAACCAATTTGAACGTTATATGTATTAAATTGAAACGATTTTCCTGTCTCATGAATCATGATGATCCTTATATGTTACAGCAGACGAAGGACAAGGCATATAGGTGTATGATTACGCGTTATATGATACATAAATACGTGATACGTGCCAAATACACTATTTGTAAACTTAAATAAAAATCAAGCAAAAAAACATGTATGCATGTGCTTTCCTCCCTTCATTTCATATTGAAATTATATTGTTTACAATCTGTGGTGTAAAGAGCCTTCATGGTAGATGGTCTAATAATTTATTTTTGGAATGATTTGGGCTAACGAGAAATTGCACTTAAGTTTTTCGTAATATACATAGGTATGATTCAGATATACTTTATACTCCATTGGTCCTTATATTTATATGATTTCGATAAAATATTTTTATGTAATGCGTCTTTCTTTACATTTCAGTATACAAGGTGATGCGTGGTTTTGAAGGAAGAGACCGTCAAAAACCAAGATCGTTCACCTGCTGCTAAATCTCCAGCATGGTTTCTTGTTACATAATAATAATAATAACAAAAACGATGCTTTCAATTTCCATTTGCGCAGTGGTACAATCACAGAAATGTCGTTTATTTGGACAAGATGTTTTATATATGTGCGCGATTTTTATCCTCTGGCAAGGCTTCAAACTTAGTTTAAAGTTATGAAAAATACAGCAGTAAAAAGATATTGCTAGATGCGCCCTTGAAGGTGCCTTTGGTGGGGTGCAACTGTTGAAAGTTGCTGCAAACGTATGTAAACACGTATTTGTCTATACAAACCTAAACAGTCCCATTTAGGTGCATGGGGTGTACATGCCATATATTATTTACGTATGTCTGTTGTAATGTTTTCCAACTCGAAATTTTCTCACGTCTCCTTTTTTACTCGCATTGTGGCGGATTTGCTGAAAAAGTACACAAGAACAGCCAAATTAACATATAATATTATACTGCATAAGGCCTTATTATGAAAGTACTATCCTGCTGACGTTGCCCATACTCAAGTCTCTTTCTTTTCCCTTGGGTTGTATATTTTATGAATGTTAAAAAATTCGGCTATTACGTCTTGTTTAGTCTACAATACTCACATTGATGATGTGGTCCTCCTCGGGAACGGCACATACATATGCTATGTAATTATATATAGCTAGTGTATAATCTTCAAAAGAGCTTTCCCCTACTTTCATTATCTTAAATATGTATATAATCATGTAGGTAACCACATTATTTATCGTTACCTGTGAACATCACTTTTATCATAGCCAACTATATCACAATATTTTTTAAGTAATTTGTTTCGATACGCCTTTATACATAACCTGTTAAGAAGACCCGACCCGATAGCATGTAGCGTCCTTTTTAACAACTTTAAAATCAAAATGATCAAAGTCAGTCTTATTTAATCCTAATTAGAACTATGTTTTAACTCAATTCAGTTAAGGCAAGTTATATAATACGTGAATTATAAGTTATATTATAAGTAAAGCGTAGCATAATATATTAAATCTGGATGACATACAAGGTACCTGTGCTATCAATACCAATCTTCGTAAGAATAAAATGTTAAATAACCTCGTTCGGTACGTCGTAGAGATATTTCTATCAATTCTTCAAACACTATGACGACGTGAACGTGCAGACCAATGATACATATAATGTGCAAATCTGCAGCATAATTATTCTTCCGAACTTGATTTAATGATCTGTGGACTTTGGTGTTATAATTATGTAGGAAACCACAAGGGTAAAAAAACGTTTCAAAAGATAGGACATATACTTTGGGCATAGTAATAGATAATAGTAATATCTACAAATACATTCTGGCTACATTCTGTATATTATCCAAAGCTGACTGGGTTGTATTTATGAATAAGTCAAAAGTTAGATGATGTTGATTCATACTACTAATAATAACCTTTAGCCTGTACATAGGTATAATGAATCCACCATAAAAATATTATGTATTTTTGGTATGCACTAGGCACCCAACCGTGAGCAATATTTTGTGTCATCTCATAGTCATCCTCAGTCAACAGCAACGACAGGAGGAGTATTGTGGAAATGAACTTGAGTTACTATTTGCTTGATATGGTGCCCTAATTGCAAACCAGTAGGAAACAAAAGATCAAAGAGAAGTATTTATATGAACCGATTGGATGCTGATGACGATATACATAAATATTCGTGCGGTAGCAGTACTGAACCACATCAACCAAAATCAATCACAGCATCATAAATATTCAAAGACCGACCGCTGTATCTGTACATCATCATTCGAGACTTAATGAAGTCCCACACAAAAGAAATGTCCCACTCACATCACTTTTTTATGTACTTACCAATACTCGTGGCATTTTTTGCCTTGTTTTGTGCTGTTTCATACAAACAGGAGGCAAATATTTTCCTACTTTTCTACAAACATGTGGTCCTACAACAAAATATGTCATGTACTTTATGTGCACACATTATTGTTGTGTTCCCCACATTCCACTTGGTTCTCTGCCAAAGTGCTCCTTTGACAAAATCTTAGCAGGCAATTCTTTATTTCCTGTACCAAAACATTTTCCCCTTTGGTACTTTGAATGTTTATTATCAAGATTAGACATTTGTACCAGTGGATATTTAGACATCCTCCCTAATCAAAAATCTCGACATTGGCAGCATCTGGAATAGCTTCCCTGCATCTCCTGTCGCATCTATATCCTCGGCAGTCATTAGCAAATGGCAAGGGATAATTTTATTTGAAGGAGGCATCCGCTACTCTTTTGCTACTTGGTTATAAGATGAGATTCTATATGATACGCTATATACACTGTACTTAATTCACTGGTCGTGGTGGTGGTGAGTTATCTTACCTTACACACAAGCTGTTAGCAGACATTGGCTTATACGGGATACTCGCACAACTCCCAGCGTCCACGCTTAAACTTGTTGGTGAGTGAGACTCTCCTTGAGAGGAAGCACCCAAAAACGGAGAAGATGGTGATCCGCTCCTACTGATTTCCAAGGATGCTGCTCGAACCTTCAAAGGGAAATCATAATAGAATATTATGTACTATAATAATACAAAATATGATATTGCGAACACTTCTGTGTGTGGTATTATAAAAATTATATAACATAAAATATAACATGTAATGTAGAATGTATATTAAATACTATTTATATATGCATGCGGATAAATTGCAATGTATTGTAGCATGATCATCGTGACCATGATCAAATGCGAGTTATAATAAAAACAATCCTTCTTATTCGTGTCCGAAAGAGGATTATTTTCCACAATAATATATGTACGTTCTGTGCTCATGAGATAATATGCATTAGATAAATATGCACATACATATGAGATGATACTATCCATTTACTTTGTCACGAACTTTTAAAGCGCGACAAAAAATACTGCTGAGTTTAACAAAAAAACATACTTTCCACGCGTCCATTTTACAGAGTTCTAAATTAATGCTTAGCACTGAAGGACATAAATATATACCATCCCTACATACACACTACATGATTTTGTCATGTTCGTAATTCTCATACATGTTTCAATTTCAAGGTCCAAAATACAATTGTGTTTCCTTTTGTTATTTTTGTTATGGTTAGTTGCTTTCTCAGAATTAGTTACAATTATCATAAAATTGACAATAAGGTATGGACATTGAATGTTGAAGGGGAAAAGATTCATTATTTCAGAAATACCCTGAGAAAAAGAAGAGAAAAAAACATGATCATGTTATTCATGGCAGATAATAATAATAAAGAAAAAATCATGGTATTCTCTGCTACTCTACTAATGCAATGTCTAAGAATAGTATGACCACGATACTCTGGTGGACATTGAAGTTAACATTAAAATAAATAGTTTGAACTTGTCTCAGTATATATATGTAGGTAGGTATATATTACATAATATGTAATATTATCGTATAGTACACTCTCTGTAGTTTTCATGGTTGATGAAACAAAGTTTGTTTTTCTATGGCATATATCAGTAAAGTCCCTTTCAATCTCTCTCTCTCTTTGTACTTCATACGCAGTTGAGTGGAAGGAATAAGCAACTTTATTGATTTTCTTTTCCGTTTATTTTTTTTTTCACTTTTCCTCTTCTCACTTACTTTAGTTTAATGTACATATTCCCACTCTTATTATTAATACTCTTCCTTTTTTATTACACACGCTTGTCTATATTTTCATCTTACTCTCTTTTCCCTCATCATTTTCCAAGTTTCCACGATGTGTTATTTTATATATTATTGTTATATGTAACTTGTTCTTGTTCTATGAAACTCTACTTTTTTGTTCTTTTTTTTTGGTTAGTTTGACTGAACAAGCGGGATACAAAAGCAAAAATTGTAATAGTAATAACTAAGAAAATAACTGTTATTACTACTTCTTCTTACTTCGTCGTCGTACCACTTTTTGTACTACTTATTGTTTCTCTTCTTCTTTTGCTGCTTGCTCACAGTTCACTTCACTTTATCCACTTTCTTCTGGATTTCAATAATAATGGTTTATGTGTGTGAAGAGGTAATATACATACACTACGAGAAAGAGAAGAGAAACAAGAGGTGATGCGACGAATCAAACAAAGAAAAATATTACTTTTTTAGACGACGATATAGGATAGGATGTATGTAAGATGAAGAAGAAAAGTGGAACACAATATTGAAATAGTGGATGTATCAACCTGTTGCCCTGTCCGATCCTATATCTTGAGTCTTTTGGGAGTTATAAACTGCCACTTCGACTTCTCAATGTACCACTAAACTTGTTCTTATTTCATTGCATTTGTCTTTATTGTTTTTTTTCTCTCGGTGAACGTATATAATTTCGGTTTGTACAGAGATAATGATGATGGTGATATCAGACATCAATACCTGTTAGAGTGATAATGTGCACACACAAACGTTATATGTATATGTACATTATGTAGATAAGATTAAAAAGCACGTATGACTTTTGTATTTACAATAGCAAATGGGTGTCAATGTACCATATTTTTTATTAGATATCTAGGATATGCCAAAGAAACTTTGGTGAGTACCTATATTGGATTGGGAGAAAGGTCGTTTCTATGCTAGAAGCAAAAAAGCAGCAGCAGCAGCAACAGTTTATTACGCTTGTACATATTATATATAAGTACATGTACCTAGTACCTACACCTAGTTTTTGTATGTGATGATAAAAGTGTGGACTTGCTTGTTGATGTAACGAGAGAAAAAAAATATATTTTCGCGTCTCGAGTGGAGTGACTGCGAGAGAAAGTCGACTCGGTCATCATCAGTTGCAACTTTTGTTGAGGCAATCCAATTAACTCGTCTAATATGTTGATTTGATTACATAGTTCTTATTTTAGGCTTTTAGTCAGCTATGTACATACATGTTGTCAACAGTGCACTCTACACATAGCATATACTTTATTGTGATGTTGATAATGATGGGGATGGTTTGTACTGGGCTTTTTCTCTGTTTCCTATTATTCTCTTCTCTTGTCAGTCAATTTTTATGCCATTACATTAACAACAAACACGGTAAAAAAAAATGTCTCTACATAATAAACTGTTTACTATCCTCGTAACGAACCGGTTATTTCTTCCCTTTTTTGTTCTTATTTTGGGGCATATGCAATATTTATATACTACGCTACACATATATAAGTAGCATATGGCCGTCCAAACAAAAATATCCTCAACTATTAAGGCACCATTTCAATATTCACATGATCAGCGCGTGTTAAATAATTCATTACGTTAAGTGAAAATTCTTCATAATATATGCCACTAGCACTGCCAGCACTATGATCTACAAGCGCTACGATCTTTTGTTGGACAACCCTTGCTAATGAAATTCTAAAAATTTTGTTTTTAAACCTACTATACACTATAATACCCTGTGCAGCCTTAAAACTTAACATGTTCAAAACGTATTATAACAGGAAATGAGTAAAGCGCATTAAATGAAAGATCAGTCCACAGGGATCATTACAGCAAATATGTAGTCAGTCATATGTCTATGACCTCATAAGATGAAAATCTTCGTTTCAATAGACCAATATATATAATCACACGTACTAAAAGAACTTAATAAGTTTCAGTAAACGACTGTGACTGACTGCAAGATGTTTTAATGCTAACATACAAGAAGGAGCTGCATATACTGACATTATGTGCCTAAGCTTTCTCCTGAACGACAGGGTCATATTGGGATATGGGTATACTCAATCTCATCACAAAAAAATCCAAGATTTTATGTATTATGCTGGCAGCTAAAATATACATAGGTACACATGCATATTATAGTACCTTGAGCTTTTATAAACATACAACTTTCGATACAAACTTGATGAAAGGCTCTTGACGTAACATATACGAATAAATAGAAACCTAGGTTCATTTTAGTCCATATTTATTATTATATATGAAATAAGTTAAGCCATGTGACGAGGAATGCTGCCTTTGATTTATTCAAAGAAGTGGATTAATTAAAACTTTCACTTTTGTAATGAAATGAGCGAGGGAAAGAGCGTAATACTCGTGCTGCCTGCCGTGTGTTTTCTCCCAGTTTGGTGTTTTACACGATATAGTTTTTCTTGTAAAATGTGCAGAGCAGACAACTTCTTATTTGTAAAAGGGTTTTCTGTACAAAAGTCTTCTCATGCTCCCTTCTGTGGACGCTTCTAAGAAAGGAGCTAATGGGAAAGTACATTACAGCGTTTGCATGCACAGACATTATACATATATGTATTATGTGGATACATAATATGTATGTACATATACATAAATGATATTATATATTTGGGAAAAATGAGAAAATTCAAGTGAACATTTCAGATTAATGAAGTTTGCTTTGGGCAAGGTGTGTCCAAGTAGCAGTATGATGTGATGAGTAGTACATATACCTATTATTATAGTGCTGTTTCCACTATCACCACTCATCCCAAGAGTTTTACATCGCTTCAAGTAAATAGATGAAAGTTTGTGTTAAACAGTTAAGATCTTGTTTTGACATAATGATGGCGTGGTGGTGGCGGCGATGATGATGAGCTTTTTTGTTGAAACTATAGAAAACCAATGTGCACTACTGCTCGTGCCGCAAAAGTTTTCGTTATGAAAAACAAATTCTGTCATATAGGTACATAAACATATTATGCAACAACAACAACAAGAACAACTGCTTTCAAAATCACACAGGAATAACTTACATAATGCATACCTGTTCATGTGTTCATATAGTAACATGTTTTTAACACAGTCATAGTAATAGTCAAGCTATTTTGCCGATTTAATGTGTTACTGAAGAACAATGGGGATAAAAGTAACCTTCTACTTATTACTTATTATATACCTAACCTAAAAAGCTATTCTCTTAAAAATAGATCAAGTAAGTTAAGAGTACAAAACTACTTTCACCATTGATTAGAAAGCATGCCTTGTATGTGTGTGTATGTTTATGCTTGGGATTGTACAAAAAAATCCAATAACTTATGATTTAGCAAAGCAAGTGTAAAATTTGCAAAAAAAACTCGTCCTTGTTTCCTCTCATGTCCTCGGATTGTATTGAATAAAATTGGAGAGCTACTAGTTTTTTTTGCGTAATATTAGAAAAATTGTCCCTCACTGACTCATCGTCGTACCAACTGCTTCTATAAAGATAACCTTACAATGTACACATCACGTAATAGACGCCATATGCGAATGTAAGATAATAAAAGTTTTGTGGACAATGACAATGGCACGTGTAGATAAAGCTTTCAATATTTTTCTCTCGGATTGCAGCAGCAGCAGTCAGCTTCGCTTTGGTTTCACTAATAAACTAAAGGGTAAAACTTTATTATGTCTAAAAATATCTTACATGTAGTGGTGATGGTGATCTGGATCCAACATAAGTTAACGGTGGTGAGTCAGGAGGGGAATCAGTCGTCGTGTGGCCCTCTGGATTAAATGTTCGTATGGCTGGTGATGAGCCTCGATGACCCTGATTTGGTGAAAAGGAAAAAAAGAAAATCTATTAGGAATATGGTTGCATCATCATCACCACGAAACACATGCATAATTGTTATGCATACAATTTGCTTAATATTAGTCAGAATATTTATACATAAATTATACGATTTCTTACTGCTAATTAAACTTTAAATTAGTATCTTGATGCAAAGCCAATGTTTTAATCAATCTATAAAAAACCGGCAGACGAGTTTTTAAAAAGTTGCAACGTCATGCAAATGAAACGCGTGACATTATTAGACACTGTGTGTCATTTGGTTTAAAAAAAAATTAAAAGCGACCATAACCAAAAAGGATTTTGTTTGACTGAGTGCATGAAACAAAAGTTAACTCTTTGGAAAAAGATTAGAACCGAGCAATCTTCTACGAAGTTTACTTAAGCATTCTCTTTGCGCCATTGATCACATAAAATATTGGCTTCTAACTCCACTGTCCAAGAATTTTGAAAGCGGATCATTTGAAAATATAATCATACGTCTATTTATTATTTGAAAAAAACTTAGTAGAAATGTAAGATCCTATCAACCGTCTAGACATCAAAGACCTCAAGAGGTTGCCCTTTTTGCTACGAAGATGTTTCAGTCTGTTATTTTAAAGTAGGTAGCCACAGACTACGGCCCATAGTGATAGTGACGCAAATGAATATGCTCTTTTAGTTAGGAACATTTTATGCGAGGGAAAGTGATGATGAATCTTATACGTCTAGGTAGATAACTTAAAAAGTTATTTATACATTTACTGGGGCATAACTTGCATTCAATCTTTAAAGTGAATTATCCAGTAGTAGTAATAATAATTTTTCTGCACCTAGCTACCCGATATCTTTCAAATTATGTTTTCTCTTGCATGTCTCTCAGTCTCATTATTATAAAGTTTATATAAGTTTGGTTTACATGAATATGTAGACCGATTATATAGGCTCTCATTCATTACAAACTATAGAAAGTTGGGCAAATTTTCATATGATCTTGTTTCTACTTTTGAAGTAAGCAATTTGTTTATTTGATTGTAGTGTATATACCTATATAGGTATATATGTACAATATCTATATATATGATTGAAACCATAATATTTGTTCATCAAAAGTAAATAACCTTTTTTCCCCTTTTATAATTTTATCCTGTTACGAAAATTGGAAATTGCCTCTTTCAAGGGCTTTTCACTGGCCTTTTCTGGTAAAATAAAACTTACCGCTGAATGCCTATAAACACAACCACAGAAACTTTGTATTGGTAAAATAGGCAAGTTCACAAAAAGAAAAAAAAGTAAGTAATCTGATGAAATTGAAAAGAAGCGAAAGAACAATATTTGTGTTATATGTCCGCTCTGTACATACTCATGTTATTTGATGCTTATAGCTTGATGATTTTGACTTGACTATATAGGTTTATTATAGGTACATATATCTCTGCATAATGTATTCAAGTGCATAAACAGCTTCATCTATTTACTTAGTTTACTCATTCAAAATTATTCTCAACTTCAGTTTTTTCCAAAACAAACGTAAAAGACAACGACAAGTTCTCCACATTTTCCTATATATGTATTTCTTAAGATTGAACGCATACCAGATGCATGAAATTGCAAAGTATTAAAAAATTTCATGTGCAGTGAATACAACCAAATGGTCATTTCCCATGTACATGCCGGTCATAAGAAATACATCGCATAGCTATCAATACGTACATTATTATAAAACAAAGAGAAAGTTGTTCCTAGAGTTAGAGGAGCACAAAGCACAATACTACTAGCAGGAGGTAGCTATATCAGACCACAAACAAGTCCTGTATCAGAACACCCCACTTATTACATCTATTTGTTTAGGTACATATTTACTTGTGCCTATAAGCAAATGCAGTTGACTGCAATGTGTCAAAACGCCTTTCCCGGAATATAGACTTTGGAACTCCAAACCTTTTTTGTCAAATATAAAAACGATAAAAAGAACAGCGCTTTAGCATAGGCGTTTATGGCAAAACAGGCCCAAAAATGTATTATTTGAGTCTATTCTCCTTTTTGGATCGCGTATTTACAAAATTGTTTGGGGTTAAATGAGAGCCCATTACACTTGGAAACAATAGCCACGTCTTTCTGAAGGACGTGTATGAGAACACGCTTAAAAATGAATCCTACTTTGGTCGCTATTCATTTGGGTATTTGGCTCAGCTAGCAAAGCAGCAGTCAAAAAAAACTTTCTTCATTCGCAACATAGCCAGTTGTTGTGTGCAGTCAGTGTTGAGTTTTATGCCTGTCTTACAATATGATAGATGAATATTTTATTAGTAAAGATTTTTTTTCTTCTTTATATCATATTATGCAAATGCAAACTAACTACAGATGCTCTATGGTAGGATTCGAACATGGGAATAATATGATTGTTTATTAGGCACAGACGAAGAAAAATTTCTTCCTATTCTCAGTAGAATTTATCATTAATCCATATTAGGTATGTATGTAAATTCGACCAGCATTCATCTCAGAATTTGTGAAAATGTGTAAGTATGTATGAAAATATACCCTCATTTGTCATTGTGTGATCCTTGCAATATATTCATCAGTAGTACCTGTGAATTTTATGATTGAAGATGTAAATGATAGGTAATTCAGAATATTTCCTTTAATAGTCTCGTGATCGTCTGATTTAGTTTTGCCTTAGAATATTTTCGAGAAGCTGCAGATATAATAGGGCATAGACTTAGATATTCATGTATACAAGTTTCATATTTCATGTGTCATGTTCGTACACAGAAAAATAACGCGTATCTTAAGAAATCGGATCCTCACTGTAAAAAAAGGTATTTACCCTTATCCACACAGCCAATGTTCACAGGATGACATATTATCCTTTTTATCCGCAAGTAGCGAAGCATGCACCAGTGGTTTTTGCATTCCTATACACTTTTAGCCACCTTAAAACATGAACGCTATGACTTCATGCAATACATTATGTTCAAGAATCCGCGACATACCATGTACATATGTGTGTGTGTTTAGTAGCTCGGGAGTAAGTAAAATAGCGAAATAACAAAGAATACATGTCATCTTCTTTACAACTTCTTTTACAGCAAATAATGTCGACGTGTGTTCACAGAAAGTCTATTTTTCAGGTCTTCAGGTTTCAGGCAAATCTCAAAGGAAAAAAAGTATGCGAAAAAATGTGGAAAGTGCACAAGGCGTGTAGTAAGAAATGAGGAAGTGGAAAATGGAGAGAATGGTGATTGTTGGGAAAAAGTGAGATGTATACCAGTTTTTTACTTCCATTTCAATAATATTCCACATGGTGGTCGGCGAATAGACCTCGAAAGATTGGAAATCGTAGATAAATGTCATGAATGGCAGTTGGTGGAAAAAACAGCGTTCTCCCTTTTTTCCTAGATAAATATACCTACGACACAACAAAAGTGGTTAAGGTATCCAGCAGCTGGTATTTGTACCAGTTAGACTTTTGAACAATTTTCTGTACCAAATATATTGTGCTATATAAAGTTATATACACTATATACCGTACTACGTAGTAGTACCATTATTATTGTTTGCACCTTTTGTTGGCGTGAAGCCATAAGCCTTTCAGCAATTTCAATGTACCATCATTCCTTGTACCATTTCAGCTCACCTGCGATCTTCAATAATAAAAAATAGAGCAACCAACACAACTCATGATGATGGTATTATGTGCTACCAGTCTTTTATTTGTTCAATAGGCTGTATACCTCTTTCCTCGCGGTGCGATGAAAAATGACAGTTATAAATTTAAGGTCACTTACTTCCAATATTACAAGTCGTGTTCACACACACACAACTACAACATGATGTTATGAGAACAACACACTATATACCCATGGTACAAAGACACCTGGAGGTGAAAGCAACAACTATATAGAATCATCTATTTTATTTCACGGAAGACACGGAATAAATGAATTACCTTTTTATGCAAAGGGTGAAGCGCAATAAACAAGCTAATATATTATGATGGCAGCTTGGATGCATTTTGGAGCAAATAAAACCATTACTGTTGTTTGATGTACCACATGACCAGTTTCCATTAACTTTCTCTACATCGCGCATGGTACGTTATAGGGCATCAGGTTTTTGTGGCGTTATATTAGACCATCGGACAGTTACATCGTTAAACCTTTGACGCACACTTCCATTAATCAGAAGTACTGGAGTGTATATGTGCTACAATAGTCAACGTGTTATGTTGGGTATATTTGTTATTACTGCTGATTCTACCCGCTTCCATGCATACATAGGTCGCACAACATGAGATCAATGTCATGCAACCACTACAAGTGAGCAAGTTAACACAGGGAAGTCTGCGCAATAAAGAATCACTACCCTTTAGCTCTTTGTATTACGATGTACAGTGTTTTTAAGGAATAGTGAGGCATGTACAATCCAATCTGAATACTAAAATAACATGGAAAATAAATTTGTAGTTACTTACACACAGTACCCTGTATGGCGTAGCAGAAAAACTGTCGACTTAACTCTCCAGAAAATTATAGTATGCAAATTAAATTATGCGCCAACGCAACGTAGTAATAAATTATTGAATTTCCGGATGAAATAATATAAGAAATACAAACAGGGTGCATTAGTGTTGACGCACCGTGACAGTAATAAATCGTTGAGGAGTTGTAAAGAAGTAAAGAAGTTTCGCCTCTCCTAACTTTGTTTGCAAAACCATGACAATGACAAAAAAACATGACACATATAACAGATTTAAAAATTACTTGGTATTTTGTTATTAATCCTTTCAATATAAGGAAACTAGATCTCCTAATTGAAAATAATATATTATGTAAAGCTGATTTCTACTTCTTGTTATATTATTTATTTCTATGGGTATTGAATTCAAGTTAGAAGTATTTCATCATTTCATATTACGTTCTAGCTCTTTGTTGGGACTCATTATTACAACATTAGCCCAATGCTCGTTCATTCTTGTAATTTACATTTATAACGTTCGAATGGGGACACACTTTTTCCCCCAGGAAATAAACTTGGCCGGATGTTATAGTTAGATGTTTTATTAGACCATACGGTATTTAGTACAAGAACGGACGGACCCACACAGACTTATGTAACACAATAATCATGCTTCATACAAGATACAAATTGAATGGCAGACAGGACATTTTATTTCCAAATTTTCTTTTATTCTACACGTTCTGTATTTTCATTTTAGCACTAGAATAGTGAAAGTATATAGTCTTAAATTATTTGATGGAACGGATTTCCGCATTAAATGGCTATTATAAACCAGCATCCTGCTTGCGTATACATACATTACATACCTAATATCTACATATGTATATCTACTACTTCTACATGTAGTGAAAACTCTTTCACGTCCATAATAGGCCGACCCTAACAATGGTTCATTTGTGTTTTTACTTTTTATATAACCTTATTCGTGTAGATTTGTAGATTTGCACAATATGCACATGTGTATGACAATTTAAATTATAAAATTCGTCAGTAGAAAAAATTTCTACGTGTACGCTACTCCGAGTTTGTAAAAAAGGAATAAATTATTCATTCACAAACTTGACAAATTCGTAGTAAGTTGATACATACATTTCTTTCCTTTGTATTTCCACTTTGATGATAAATTGGGCTTCATGTTCACTGTGCAAAAAGGGCATTGAGGATGAATGATTCAATGAAAACAAAAAAAGAATCAGCTCGAAAACCCGTATATCCACTTTTGTTTTGTTATTCACAAGGTGTGAGCACTCTGATTGAATTGGAAACGCGAATGTGAGCCCAAGCTTATTCACAAAGGAAATTAAATCTAACCTTTTATTTATAAGAAACCCTTGAAAATTATAAGTATATTATATATTGTTATAATTTGTGTAGTAGTAAGAAGGTATGTTGAAAATATGCCGACTTTAAACTTCTCCTTGTCTTTCCAGAGAGCATCAAACCAAACGCAATTAGTTGCCCTTTTTCTTTAAAAAAAAACAAACGCTTCAATGGAGATTAATGTAATACAGAATTTTTTGCTATTGCTGCAAAATTGAGATCCCTTTTCCAGGAATAAAATTGCGTAATGCAGTAGCTGTTGTTTTTCATGATGATGAAACATGTACCACCACCCTTGTACTTGTTTATAACAGGATGATGCATCCGTGTATGTACAATATGCATTGTGTCTCTTGAATTACGCTCTATACAATCTATATTATGTATTTAGATTTTAACGTAAAAGTGTTTTTTCTTCTTACTTATATAAACTCTCGCAGACCAGAAGGAAGAACCACCTTTTTTACCGAGAGATAGCAAGCGAGAGATTTTTGTATGTAAAGAGTAGAG